>JAOSBN010074814.1:0-76618 GCA_027563595.1 Erythroxylum suave | reverse complement strand
ATAGCCTGAGGAGGCTAAGTGTAAAAGAGTACCTACTGTAAAGAGACCTGAAGAGGCTCGGTGAAAAGAATACTTGTAATCTTTGAAGAGATAGTGAAATCTCATAAAGATTTCTGAAGACTGGACGTAGCCCACGGTTTGGGGTGAACCAGGATAAAATCTCTGTGTCCAAAAATTTCTTAACTCTTTTATTACTTACTTGTGTTATGAATTAAGCAATTTTTAAGGAAGAGGGTAAAACAAAAAAAGTATACACAATTCAAGCCGCCCTTCTTGTGTGATGATTATCATTGTACTAATTTGTGATTTACTTCAGTTCGGTGGGCAAAACAGCCTGTTGGCACACTCACTAGGCACATTCAGTGGTAAAAATAGCCCGTTGGGTACCTTCGGTGGGAAAAACAACACCCTGGTGCACTTTTGGTGGGCAAAATAGCCCGTAGGCTTAGTCGCTAGCCACCTTCAGTAGGAAAAACAACACCTTGGTGCACCTTTGGTGGGCAAAATAACCTGTCAGCGCGGCCACTACGCTCTTTCAGAGGGAAAAATAACACCTTGGTACACCTTCGGTGGGAAAAACAACAACTTAGTGCACCATCAATGGGAAAAACAGTCCATCGGCACCACCTTTAGGCATCTTCGATGGGATAAACAGCACGTTGATGCACCTTTGGTGGGCAAAATAGCCTGTTGGCGTGGCCGCTAGGCACCTTCGATGGGAAAAACAACCTGTCGATATGATCGCTAGGCTCCTTCAATGGCAAAAACAATCCGTTGGGAAACTTCGGTGGGAAAAACAACACGTTGGTGAACCTTTGGTGGGAAAAACTGCCAGTTGGGTACCTTCGGTGGGAAAAACAACACCTTGGTGTACCTTCAGTGGGCAAAACAACTCGTTGGCACAGCCACTAGCCATCTTCGGTGGGAAAAACAGCCTACTGGTATAGTCACTAGGCACCTTCATGGTAAAAACTACCCATTGGGCACCTTTCGTGGGAAAAACAGCACGTTGGTGCACCTTCGGTGGCTAAACCGTCCGTTGGTGCACCTTCGATGTGGAAAACAGCACCATGGTGCACCTTCAGTGGGTAAAACAACTTATTTTCGTGATCGCTTGGCACCTTCAGTGGAAAAAAGAGCTCGATGGACAACTTTGGTGGGAAAAATAGCATGTTGGTACATTTTTTGTAGGCTAAACAGCCCATCGACACGACCACTCCGCACCTTTGGTAGTAAAAACAGCAAGTTAGTTCACCTTTAATGGGAAAAATAGCCTGTTAGCAGGGCCGCTAGGCACCTTCGGTGGGAAAAAAAGCCCATTGACATAGTGGGAAACACAACCCTTTGGGCACCTTCGATGGGAAAAACAGCACGTTGGTCCACCATCAATGGGCAAAGTAGCCCGTCGGCCTGGCCGCTAGGCACCTTCAGTGGGAAAAATAGCACCTTGGTGCACCTTTGGTGGGAAAAAACAACCTTTTGGGCACGTTCGGTGTGGAAAAAAGCCCGTTGGGGCACCTTCGTCTTGGAAAACAGCTCCTTGGTGCACCTTCGGTGGGTAAAATAGCTAGTCGGCACGGCTGCTAGGCACCTGTATAAAAAATAGCCCGTTGGCCACCTTTGGTGGGAAACACAGCACGTTGGTACACCTTCGGCGGGCAAAATAGCACTTTCGCATGACCGTTAGGCATATTAGGTGGGAAAAAAAGCTCGTTGGGCACCATCGGTGGGAAAAACAGCACATTGGTGCACCTTCGGTGGTTAAAACAGCTCGTCGGCACATTCACTAGGCTCCTTCGGTGGGAAAATCAACACTTTGACGCACCTTTGGTGAGTAAAATAACTGGTCGGCATGGCCCTTAGGCACCTTCGGTGGGAAAAATAGTACCTTGGTACACCTTCGGTCAGCAAAACAACTCCACAGCATGGCCGCTAGGCACCTTCAATAGGAAAAACTGCCTAGTGGCACTGTCGTTAGGCACGTTCATGGGATAAACTGCCCATTGGGCACCTTTGGTGGGAAAAATAACACGTTTGTGCACCTTCAGTGGGAGAAATAGCACGTTGGTGCACCTTCAGTGGGAGAAACAACTCATTGGTGCACATTGGCACTACCACTAGGCACCTTGGCTGCGAAAACAGCACCTTGCTACACCTTTGGTGGGCAAAACAACTCGTCGGCATGGCTATTAAGTACCTTCAATGGGAAAAACAACACCTTGGTTCACCTTCGGTTGGTAAAACAATATGACGGCGCAGACACTAGGCACATTCGGTGTGAAAAATAGCCCGTTGGGCACTGTCGGTGTGAAAAATAACTCGTTGGTGCACCTTCGATGTGAAAAACAGCACCATGGTGCACCTTCAATGGGTAAAACAGCCCGTTTTCGCGATCACTTGGCACCTTCTGTGGAAAAAAGAGCTCGATGGAAAACTTTGGTGGGAAAAACATGTTGGTTCATTTTTTGTTGGCTAAACAGACCATTGGCACGACCGCTAGGCACCTTTGGTAGTAAAAATAGCTAGTGCACCTTTAATGGGAAAAACAGCCCGTGGGCACAACTGCTACTCACCTTCAGTGGGCAACTTTGGTGGGAGAAATAGCAAGTTGGTGCACCATCGGTGGGCAAAACAGCCCGTCGGCCTAGCCGCTAGGCACCTTTATTGGGAAAAATAGCACCTTGGTGCACCTTCGGTGGGCACAAACAACCCTTTGGGCACCTTCGGTGTGAAAAAAGCCCATTGGTCACCTTCATCTGGGAAAACAGCACCTTGGTGCACATTCAGTGGGTAAAATAGACAGTTGGCACAGCTGCTAGGCACTTCTGCAAAAAAAATGCCGTTGGCCACCTTGGGTGGGAAATACAGCACGTTGGTACACCTTTGGCGGGCAAAATAGCACTTTCGCATGACCGTTAGGCACATTCAGTGGGAGAAAAAGCTCGTTGGGCACCATCGGTGGGAAAAACAGCACATTGGTGCACCTTCAGTGGGTAAAATAGCTCGTCGGTACGTTCACTAGGCTCCTTCGATGGGAAAAAAACAACTTGGTGCACCTTCGGTGGGCAAAACAGCTCGTCGGCACGGCCCCTAGGCACCTTCGGTGGGAAAATAGCACCTTGGGACATCTTCGGTGGGCAAAACAACTCGGCGGTACAATCGTTAGGCACCTTCGGTCTAAAAAAGTGCCCATTGGGCACCTTTGGTGGGAAAAACAACACGTTGGTGCACCTTTGGTGGGCAAAATAGCCTTTAGGCACCTTCATGGGAAAATTTTCCCATTGGGAACCTTTGGTGGCAAAAATAACACGTTGGTGCACCTTTGGTGAGAGAAATAGCCCGTTGGTGCACCTTCGATGGGAGAAACAGTATGTTAGTGCACCTTCAGTGGGCAAAATAGCACATCGGCACTACCACTAGGCACCTTGGGTGCGAAAATAGCACCTTGCTACACCTTCGGTAGGCAAAACAACCTGTCGATATGGCTATTAAGTACCTTCTATGGGAAAAACAGCACCTTGGTACGCCTTCGGTGGGTAAAACAGTCTGACGACATAGCCACTAGGCACCTTCGATGTGAAAAATAGCTCGTTCGGCACCTTCGATGGGCAAAACAGCCTATCAGCATAGCTGCCATGCGCCTTCAGTGGGAGAAACAGCCTGGTGGCATGGTCGCTAGGTACCTTCGTGTGAAAAACTACCCATTGGGCACCTTTGGGGGAAAACAGCACGTTGGCAAACCTTAGGTGGGAGAAACAACCCATTGATGCACCTTTTGTGGGAGAAACAACTTGTTGGTGCACCTTCAGTGGGCAAAACAACATGTTTGCATGATCGCTAGGCACCTTCAGTGGGAAAAGCAGCTACTTGCTACACGTTCAGTGGACAAAACAACCTGTCGGTACAGCCGCTAGGCACCTCGGTAGGAAAAACTACTCCTTGGTCCACCTTCGGTGGGAAAAATATCACCTTGGTGCTCCTTTAGTGGGCAAAACAACCCGTCCGCACGACCACTAGGCATTTTCAATAGGAAAAACAGCCCATTGGTCACCTTCAGTGGGAAAAATAGCTCGTTGTTGGACCTTCGGTGGGCAAAACCGCTCGTGGACATGGCTACGAGGCACCTTCGGTGGGAAAAAACAACACCTTGGTACACCTTCGATGGGAAAAACTGCCCATTGGTACGGTTCCTTGGCACCTTCGATGGGAAAAACAGCACGATGAGCACCTTCGGTGGGAAAAATAGCACGTTGGTGCACCTTTGGCGGGCAAGACAACCTATCGGCAAGGCCACTAAGCTCCTTTACTGGGAAAGACAGCAGCTTTGTCCACCTTCGGTGGGCAAAATAAGCCCTCGGCACCTTGGTACTCCTTTGGTGGGAAACACAGCTCGTTCGGCACCCTTAGTAGGAAAAACAGCACGTTGATGGGCCTTCAGTGGGCAAAACAGCTCGTCACTACGTTGGCTAGGGACCTTCGGTGTGAAAAACAGAGCCATGGTGTACCTTTGGTGGGTAAAATAGCCCATTTTCATGATCGTTTACTGGTTTTCATGATCATTTGGCACCTTCGGTCGGAGAAACAGCTCGATGGACACCTTTGGAGGAAAAAATAGCATGTTAGTGCACTTTTTGTGGGTAAAACAGCCCATCGGCATAGCCACTGGGCACCTTCGGTGGGAAAAATAGCACGGTGGTGCACATTTGGTGGGAAAAACAATCCGTCGGTATGGTCGCTGGGCACCTTCGATGGGAAAAATAGCACCTCGGTGCATCTTCAGTGGGAAAGACAACCCATTGGGCACCTTCAGCTAGAAAAACAACACCTTGGTGCACCTTCGGTGGGAAAAACAACACGGTGGTGCAGCTTTGGTGGGCAAAACAGCCCATCGGCATAGCCACTGGGCACCTTTGATGGGAAAAGCAACTCATGAGGCACCTTCAGTGGGAAAAGCAGCACAGATGCACCTTCGGTGGGCAAAACAACCAGCCAACCCAGCCGCTAGGTACATTTGGAGGGAAAAACAGCAACTTTATGCACCTTCGATGGGCAAAACAGACTATTGGGTACCTTCGGTGGAAGAAACAACCCTTCATGTGCAAAATAGCACATTGGCACGGTCACTAGGCAATTTCGATGGGAAAAACAGCATGTTGGTGCACCTTTGGTCGGCAAAATAGCCCGTCAGCATGGGCGATAGGCACATTTGGTGGGAAAAACAGCCTGTTGGGCACCTTTTGTGGGAATAATCGCACGTTGGTGCATCTTTGGTGGGCAAAACAACCCATTGGAACTGTCGCTAGGCACCTTCAGTGGGAAAAACAATACCTTGCTGCACCTTCGTTGGGAAAAATAGGTCATCGGCACGGTAGCTAGGCACTTTTGTTGGGAGAAACAACACCTTACTGCACCTTCAGTGGGTAAAAAAGTTTGTCGACACGGCTGCTAAGCGGCTTTGGTGGGAAAAACAGCCCGTTCGACAACTTTGGTGGGAAAAACAAAATGTTGGTGCACCTTTAGTGGGAAAAATAGCCTATCGAGATGACCGCTAGGCACCTTCGGTAGGAAAAATAGCTCGTTGGACACCTTCGGCAAGAAAAATAGAACGTTGGTGCACCTTGGTGGGCAAAGCAGCCCGTCGGCATGGCTGCTAGGCACCATCAGTGCAGAAAACAATATCTTGGTACACCTTTGTTCGGCAAAATAGCCAGTCAGCATGGTTGCTAGGCTCCATTGGTAGGAAAAATAGCCCATTGGGCACCTTCAGTGGGAAAAACATCTAGTTGGTACACCTTCGGTGGTCAAAATAGCTCGTCAACACGGACGCTAGGAACCTTCGATGGGACAAACAAAACCTTAGTGCATCTTCGATGGGAAGAACAACCCATTATCAAGGCATGAGGCACTTTCGTAGGGAAAAACAACCCCTTGGGCACCATCGGTGGGAAGAATAGGACTTTCGTGTACCATCGATGGGGCAAAACAGCCTGTCATCACGGCCACTAGGCACCTTACGTGAGAAAAACAGCCCCTTGGACACATTCAGTAGGAAAAATAGCACGTTGGTGCACCTTGAGTGGGCAAAATAGCCCCTCAACATGGCCGCTAGCCACTTTCGGTGGGAGAAACAGCCTATTGGGCACCTTCGGTGGAAGAAACAGCAAGTTGGTGCACCTTTTATGGGAAAAACAGCCAGGCGGCAAAGCCGCTAGGCACATTCAGTGGGAAAAATAGCTCGTTGGGCACCTTCAGCAGGAAAAACAGCCCGTTGTCACCTTCGGCGGGAAAAACAATAAGTTGGTGCACCTTCAGTGAGCAAACTAGCCCGTCAACATGGATGCTAGGCACCTTTGGTGGGAGAAAAAAAACCTTAGTACCCCTTCGATGGGAAGAATAGCCCGTTGGCAAGGCCACTAGACACCGCCGGGGGGAAAAATAGCCCATTGGGCACCTTCGGTAGGAAAAACAGCACCTTTGTGCACCTTCAGTGGGCAAAACAGCCTGTCGACACGGCAACTAGGCACCTTCGGTGGGAAAAACAACCCATTGGGCACCATTGGTGGGCAAAATAACATATAGGCAACACCGCTAGGCAGCTTCGATGGGAAAAAAGTCCGTAGGGCACCTTCAGTTGGAAAAACAACACATTGATGCACTTTCGGTGGAAAATAGCTCGTCGGCATGGCTGCTAGCACCATCGGTGGGTAAATCAGCACCTTGGTGCACCTTCGTTGGGTAAAACAGCCCATCTGCACAGCTTCCAAGCACCTTCAGTGGGAAAAACAACCTATTGGGCACCTTCGGTGGGAAAAACAACCTATTGGGCACCTTCAGTAGGGAAAACAACACGTTGGTGCACTTTCGGTGGGCAAAACAACTCATTGGCACTGTTGCTAGGCACCTTCAGTGGGAAAAACAACACCTTGGTGCACCTAGGTTGGGCAAAACAGCCTGTCGGCAAAGCTGCTAGGCACCTATGGTGGAAAAACAGCCCGTTAGGCACCTTTTGTGGGAAAAACAACACGTTGGTGGGCCTTGAGTGGGCAAAATAGCCCATCACTACGCCGACTAGGGACCTTTGATTTAAAAAACAACACCATGGTACACCTTCGGTGGGTAAAACATCCCATTTTCAAGATCGCTTGGACACCTTCGGAGGGAAAAATAGCATGTTGTTGTACTTTTTGGGGGCAAAACAGCCGCTAGGCACTTTTGATGGGAAAAACAAAAGGGTGGTGCACGTTCGGTGGGCAAAATAGCCCATTGGCATGGCCGCTGGGCACCTTTGGTGGGAAAAGCAACCCATTAGGCACCTTCAATGGGAAAAACAGCACCTTGAGGCACCTTCAGTGGGAGAAATAGCACCTTATTGCACCTTCAGTGGGCAAAAAAGTTTGTTGACATGGTCGCTAAGCAGCTTTGGTGGAAAAAACAGCCCGTTCGGTAACTTCGGTGGAAAAAACAACACGTTGGTGCACCTCTAGTGGGTAAAATAGCCCATTGGCACGACCCCTAGGCACCTTCGGTAGGAAAAATAGCCCGTTGGACACCTTCGGCGGGAAAAATAGAACATTGACGCACCTTTGGTGAGCAAAGCAACCCGTTAGCATGGCCGTTAGGCACCATCGGTGTGAAAAACAACATCTTGATGCACCTTTGTTTAGCAAAATGGCCCATCGGCATGGTCGCTAGGCTCTGTTGGTAGGCAAAACAGCCCGTTGGGCACCTTCGGCGGGAAAAAAATCTAGTTGGTACACCTTCGGTTGGCAAAATAGACTGTCAATATGGACGCTAGGAACCTTCGATGGGACAAACAAAACCTTAGTGCACCTTTGGTGGGAAGAACAGCCCATTGGCAAGGCCATTAGGCACTTTTCTAGGGAAAAACAACCCCTTGGGCATCTTCGGTGGGAAGAATAGGACCTTCGTGTACCATCGATGGGCAAAACAGCTTGTTAGCACGGCCACTAGGCACCTTCCGTGGGAAAAACAGCCCCTTGGACACATTCGGTAGAAAAAATAACTCGTTGGTGCACCTTGAGTGGGTAAAACAGCCGCTCGGCATGGGCACTAGCCACTTTCGGTGGGAAAAACAGCCCATTGGGCACCTTCGGTGGGAGAAGCAGGTAGTTGGTGCACCTTTTGTGGAAAAAATAGCCCTGCAGCATAGCCGCTATGCACCTTCAGTGGGAAAAACAGACCGTTGGGCACCTTCAACAAGAAAAACAGTCCGTTTTCACCTTCGGCGGGAAAAACAACAAGTTGGTGCACCTTCAGTGGGCAAACTAGCCCGTTAGCAGGGATGCTAGGCTCCTTTGGTAGGAGAAAAAAAACCTTAGTGCACCTTCGGTCGGAATAACAACCCGTTGGCAAGGCCACTTGACACCTTGGGGGGAAAAATAGCCAGTTGGGCACCTTTAGTAGGAAAAATAGCCCCTTTTCACCTTCGGCGGGAAAAACAACAAGTTGGTGCACCTTCAGTGGGCAAACTAGCCCGTCAGCATGGATGCTAGGCTCCTTAGGTGGGAGAAAGAAAACCTTAGTGTAGCTTCAGTCAGAAGAACAACCCGTTGGCAAGGCCACTAGGCACCTTGGGGGGAAAAACAGCCAGTTGGGCACCTTCGGTAGGAAAAACAACACCTTTGTGCACCTTCAATGGGCAAAACAGCCTGTCGACATGGCAACTAGGCACCTTCGGTACGGAAAACAACCCATTGGGCACCTTCGTTGGTGCACCTTCAGTGGGCAAAACAACCCATCGGCACTGTCGCTAGGCACCTTCAATGCGAGAATAGGTCATCGGCACGGTAGCTAGGCCCTTCTGTGGGAAAAACAACACCTTGGTGCTCATGTAGTGGGAAAAAAAGTTTGTCAACACGGCCATTAAGCGGCCTTGGTGGGAAAAATAGGCCGTTCAGCAACTTCGGTGGGAAGAAGAACACGTTGGTGCACCTTTAGTGGGTAAAATAGCCCATCAGCACGACCGCTAGGCACCTTCGGTGGGAAATATAGCCCGTTGGACACCTTCGGTGGGAAAAATAGCATGTTGGCGCACCTTTGGTGGGCAAAGCAGCCCGTCGGCATGGCTGCTAGGCACCATCGGTGCGGAAAACAACATCTTGGTGCACCTTTGTTTGGCAAAATAGCTCGTCGGTATGGTTGCTAGGCTCCGTTGGTAGGAAAAACAACTCGTTGGGCACCTTTGGTGGGAAAAACATCTAGTTGGTACACCTTCGGTTGGCAAAGCAGCCCGTCAACACAGAAGCTAGGAACCTTCGGTGGGACAAACAAAATCTTAGTGCACCTTCGGTGGGAAGAACAGCCCATTGGTAAGGCCATTAGGCACTTTCGTAGGGAAAAACAACACCTTGGGCACCTTCGGTAGGAACAATAGGACCTTCGTGTACCATCGGTAGGCAAAACAGTCTACCAGTACGGCCACTAGACAGCCGTGGGAAAAATAGCCCCTTGGACATGTTCGGTAGGAAAAATAGCACGTTGGTGCACCTTGAGTGGGCAAAACAGCCCCTCAGGTTGGCCGCTAGCCTCATTCAAAGGGAAAAAGCCCATTGGGCTCCTTCGGTAGGAGAAAAAGCAAGTTGCTGCTCCTTTTGTAGGAAAAATAGCTTGACGGTATAGCCGCTAGGCACCTTCAGTTGGAAAAACAGACCGTTGGGCACCTTCAGTAGGAAAAACAGCCCGTTGTCACCTTCGCCGGGAAAAACAACAAGTTGGTGCACCTTCAGTAGGCAAAGTAGCCCGTCAACATGTATGCTATGCACTTTCGGTGGGAGAAAAAAACCTTAGTGAACCTTTAGTAGGAAGAACAGCCCGTTAGTAAGGCCACTAGGCACCTTCGGGGGGAAAAGTAGCCCGTGGGGCACCTTCGGTAGGAAAAACAACACCTTTGTGCACCTTAAGTGGGTAAAACGACTTATCGGCATGGCAACTAGGCACCTTCGGTGCGAAAAACAACCCATTGGGCACCATTGGTGGGAAAAAATACATATTGGCAAGACTGCTAGGCAACTTCGGTGGGAAAAAAAGTCCGTAGGGAACCTTCAGTGGGAAAAACAACACATTGATGCACTTTTGGTGGCAAAATAACCCGTCGACATGGCTGTTAGGCACCATCTGTGGGTAAAACAGCACCTTGGTGCACCTTTGTTGGGCAAAACAGCCAGTCGGCGCAACTGCCAAGCACCTTCAGTGGGAAAAACAACCTATTGGGCACCTAGGGTGTGAAAAACAACCTATTGGGCACCTTTAGTGGGAAAAACAGTAGGTTGGTGCACCTTCGGTGGGCAAAACAACCCATTGGCACTGTCGCTAGGCACCATCAGTGGGAAAAACAACACCTTGGTGCACCTTCGTTGAGCAAAATAGGTCATTGGCACAGTAGCTAGGCACCTTCAGTGGGAGAAACAGCACCTTGGTGCACATTTAGTGGGCAAAAAAGTTTGTCAACACAGCCGTTAAGCGATTTTGGTGGGAAAAACAAGCCGTTCGGTAACTTCGGTGGGAAAAACAACACGTTGCTGCACCTCTAATGATTAAAATAGCCCATCGGCATGACCGCTAGGCACCTTTGGTGGGAAAAATAGCCCGATGGATACCTTCGGCGGGAAAAATAGCACATTGGTGCACCTTTGGTGGGCAAAACAGCCCGTCGGCATGGCCGGTAGGCACCGTCGGTGCGAAAAACAACATCTTGGTGCACCTTTGTTTGGAAAAATAGGTCGTCGGCTTGGTTTCTAGGCTCTGTTGGTAGGAAAAATAGCCCGTGGGGCACCTTCGGTGGGAAAAACATCTAGTTGGTACACCTTCGGTTGGCAAAACATCCCGTCAACACGAAAGCTAGGAACCCTCGGTGGGACAAACAAAACCTTAGTGCACCTTTGGTGGGCAGAACAGCCCATCGGCTAGGCCATTAGGCACTTTCGTAAGAAAAAACATCCTCTTGGGCGCCTTTGGTGCAAAGAATAGCTCCTTCGTGTACCATCAATAGGCAAAACAGCCTGTCAGCATGACCATTAGGCACTTTCTATGGGTAAAACAGCCCCTTGGACACATTCGGTAGGAAAAATAGCACGTTGGTTCACCTTGAGTGGGCAAAACAGCCCATCGGCATGGCCACTAGCCACTTTCTGTGGGAAAAAAGCCCATTGGGCACGTTCTGTGGGAGAAACAGCAACTTGGTGCACCTTTTGTGGGAAAAACAGCTTAGCGGTATAGCCACTAGGCACCTTCAGTGGGAAACATAGATCGTTGAGCACCTTCAGTAGGAAAAACAGCCCGTTGTCACCTTCGGCGGGAAAAACAACAAGTTGGTGCACCTTTAGTGGGCAAACTAGCCCGTCAACATGGATGCTAGGCACCTTCAGTGGGAGAAAGAAAACCTTTGTGCACCTTCGGTGGGAAGAACAGCCCGTTGATAAGGTCACTAGGCATCTTCGGGGGAAAAAACAGCCCTTTGGGCACCTTCGATAGGAAAACCAGCACCTTTGTGCACCTTCAGTGGGCAAAACAACCCGTCGGCATGGCAACTAGGCACCTTCGGTGGGAAAAATAACCCATTGGGCACCATCGGTGGGAAAAAATACATATCGGCAAGACCGCTAGGCACCTTCAGTGGGAGAAAAAGTTCGTAGGGCACCTTCAGTGGGAAAAACAACACATTGATGCAGTTTCGATGGACAAATAGCCCATTGGCATGGCTGCTAGAACCATCGATGGGTAAAACAGCACCTTGGTGCACCTTCGTTGGGAAAAACAGCCCGTTGGCACAGCTGTCAAGCACCTTCAGTGGGAAAAAAACCTATTGGGCACCTTCGGTGGGAAAAACAGCACATTGGTGCACCTTCGGTGGGCAAAACAACCCATTGGCACTATCGCTAGGCACCTTTAATGGGAAAAACAACAACTTGGTGTGCCTTCGTTGGGCAAAATAGGTCATCAGCACGGTAGCTAGGCACCTTTGGTGGGAGAAACAGCACCTTAGTGCACTTCAGTGGGCAAAAAGGTTTGTCGACCCGGTCGCTAAGTGGCTTTGCAGGGAAAAACAGCCCGTTCGACAACTTTGGTGGGAAAACAACACGTTGGTGCACCTTTAGTGGGTAAAATTGCCCATCGGCATAACCGCTAGGCACCTTTGGTAGGAAAAATAGCCCTTTGGACACCTTTGGCAAGAAAAATAGCACGTTGGCGAACCTTTGGTGGGCAAAGCAGCCCGTCGGCATGGTTGTTAGGCACCATCGGTGCGAAAAACAACATCTTGGTGCACAATTGTTTGGCAAAATAGCCCGTCGACATGGTGGCTAGGCTCCGTTAGTAGGAAAAATAGCCCGTTAGGCACCTTCGGTGGGATAAAAATCTAGTTGGTACACCTTCGGTTGGTAAAATGGCCTGTCAACACAGACACTAGGAACATTCGGTGGGATAAACAAAACCTTAGTGCACCTTCGGTGGGAAGAACAACCCATTGGCAAGGCCATTAGGCACTTTCGTAGGGAAAAACAACCCCTTGGGCACCTTCGGTGGGAAGAATAGGACCTTCGTGTACCATGAGTGGGCAAAACAGCCTATTAGCATGGCCACTAGGCACCTTCCATGGGAAAAAAAGCCCCTTAGACACGTTTGGTAGGAAAAATAGCTCGTTGGTGCACCTTGAGTGGGCAAAACAAACCCTCGGCATGGCCGCCAGCCCCTTTCGATGGGAAAAACATCCCATTGGGCACTTCGGTCGGAGAAATAGCAAGTCGGTGCACCTTTTGTGGGAAAAACAGCCGGGCAGTATAGCCGCTAGGCACCTTTAGTCGAAAAAGCAGCCCGTTGGGCATCTTCAAGAGGAAAAACTACCCGTTGTCACCTTCGGCAGGAAAAATAGCAAGTTGGTGCGCCTTCAGTGGGCAAACTAGCCTGTCAACATGGACGCTAGGCACCTTCGGTGGGACAAAAAAAACATTAATGCACCTTTGGTGGGAAGAACACCCCATTGGTAAGGCCACTAGGCACCTTCAGGGGGAAAAATATCCTGTTGGCAAGCCCACTAGGCATCTTCGAGGGGAAAAACAGCACCTTCGTGCACTTTTAGTGGGCAAAACAGCCTATCGACAAAGCAACTAGGCACCTTCGGTGGGAAAAACAACCCATTGGGCACCTTTGGTGGGCAAAACAGCAGATCGGCATGGCCGCTAGGCACCTTCGATGGGAAAAAAAGTCTGTAGGGCACCTTCAGTAGGAGAAACAGCATGTTGGTGCACCTTTTGTGGCCAAAACAACCTGGCGGCATGGCTGCTAGGCACCGTTGGTGGGTAAAACAGTACCTTGGTGCTCTTTCATTGGGCAAAACAGTCCATCGGCACAGCCGCTAAGCAACTTCAGTCGGAAAAACAACCTAATGGGCACCTTCGGTGGGAAAACAACCTATTGGGCACCTTCAGTAGGAAAAATAGCACGTTGGTGCACCTTCGGTGGGCAAAACAACACATTGGCACTGTCGCTACACCCCTTCAGTAGGAAAAACAACACCTTGGTGCACCTTCAGTAGGAAAAACAACCCGTTGTCACCTTCGGCGGGAAAAACAGTAAGTTGGTGCACCTTTAATAGGCAAACTAGCCAGTCAACATGGATGCTAGGCACCTTCAGTAGGAGAGAAAAGACCTTAGTGAACCTTCGGTGGGAAGAACAGCCCGTTGGCAAGGCCACTAAGCACCATCAGTGGGAAAAAAAATATGTAGGCCATCTTCAGTGGGAAAAACAACACATTGGTGCACCTTCGATGGGTAAAATAGTCAGGCGACGCGACTGCTACGAACAATAGTTAGGAAAAACAACACCTTGGTGAATCTTCGTTGGGCAAACGACCCCTTGACACGGCTGCCAGGCACCTTCGGTGGGAACAACAACCCTTTGGGCACCATCGGTGGAAAAAACAACACGTTTGTGCACCTTCATTGGGAAAAATAGCCCGTTGGCACGGCCGCTAAGCACCATCGGTGGGAAAAACAGTGCCTTGATGCACCTTTTTTTGTAAAAATAGCAAGCTGGTGCACCTTCAGTTGTAGAAACAGCCCATCACCATGGCCACTAGGGACCTTCGGTGGGAAAAACAGCCCATTGGGCACCTTCGTTGGGAAAAACAGCATGTTGGTGCACCTTCGATGGGCAAAATAGCCCATCAGCACAGCTGCTATGCAGCATCGAGGGGAAAAGCAACACCTTGGTATGCCTTTGTTTGGCAAAATAGACAGTCGGCACAGCCGCTAGGTACCTTTGGTAGGACAAACAGCCCACTGGGCACCTTTGGCAGGAAAAATAACAAGTGGGTGCACGTTAGGCGGGTGAAACAACATGTTGGTACTGCCATTAGGCACCTTTGGTGGGAAAAATAGAACTTTGGTTCACCTTCAGTGGGAATAACAGCTTATCGGTAAGGCCACTAGGCACCTTCGGTTGCAAAAATAGCCCGTTAGGCACCTTTAGTGGAAAAACAGAAGGTTGGTGCACCTTTGCTAGGAAAAACAGCCCATTAGCAAGACCACTAGGCACCTTCGGTGGGAAAAACAGTCAATTAGGCACCTTCAGTGCGAAAAACAGCACGTTGGTGCACCATCGGTAGGAAAAATAGTAGCTTGGTGAACCTTCATTGGACAAAACAGCCCATTGGCACGGCCGCTAGGCACCTTCGGTGGGAAAAACAACCTATTGGACACCTTCGGTGGGAAAAACAGCAAGTTATTGCATCTCTAGTGGGCAGAACAGCTCATTGGCACTGCCACTAGGCACCTTCAGTGGGAAAAACAACACCTTGGTGCACCTTTGTTTGGCAAAATAGCCCGTCGACACAGTCGCTAGGCATGTTTTGCAAGAAAAACAATACCTTGGCGAAACTTCTGTGGGTAAAACAACCTGTCGACACGGCTGCTAGGTGCCTTTGGTAGGAAAAGCAGCCCGTTCGGCAACTTTGGCAGGAAAAATAGCACATTAGTGCATCTTCAGTGGGTGAAGCTACCCGTTGGCAAGGCCACTAGGCACCTTCGGTTGGAAAAGCATCACCTTAGTGCACCTTAAATAGGCAAAACAGCCCATCGGCACGGCCGCTAGGGACCTTTGGTGGGAAAAATAACACATTGGTGCACCTTTGGTGGGCAAAACAACCCGTCAGCACGATCGCTAGGCACCATCGGTCGGAAAAAACTACCTTAGTGCACCTTTGTTTGGAAAAATAGTCCATCGGCATGGCTGCTAGGCACCATTAGTGGGAAAAATAGCCCGTTGAGCACCTTCGGCGGGAAAAAATCAAATTGGTGCACCTTTGGTGGGCAAAACAGCCCATCAACATGGACGCTAGGCACCTTCGATAGGAGAAACAAAACCTTTGTGCACCTTTGGTGGGAAGAACAGCCCATTGGCAAGGCCACTAGGCACCTTCGGGGGGGAAGATAGCCCATTGGCAAGGCAACTAGGCACCTTTGAGGGGAAAAATAGCACCTTCGTGCACTTTTGGTGGGCAAAATAGCCTGTCAGCAAAGCAACTAGGAACCTTTGGTGGGAAAAACAACCCATTGGGCACTTTTGGTGGGCAAAATAATAGATCAGCACGGCCGCTATGCACCTTCGATGGGAAAAAAAATCCGTAGGGCACCTTCAGTGGGAGAAACAACATGTTGGTGCACCTTTGGTGGGCAAAACAACCTGACGGCATGGCTGCTAGGAATCATCATTGGGCAAAATAGCCCCTCGACACGACTGCCAGGCACCTTCAGTGGGAACAACAATCAGTTGGGCATCCTCGGTGGGAAAAAAGCACGTTGGTGCACATTCAGTGGGCAAAACATCCCATTGGCATGGCAGCTAGGCACCTTCAGTGGGAAAAACAACACCTTGGTGCACCTTTATTGGGCAAAATAGGTCGTCCGCATGACAACTAGGCACCTTCGGTGGGAAAAACAGCACCTTGGTGGTCCTACAGTTTCCAAAGTAGCCCATCAATACGACTACTAGGCACCTTCGGTCAGAAAAACAGCCCGTTGGGCACATTAAGTGGGAAAACAACCCATTGGCATGGCCACTAGGCACCTTTTGTAGGAAAAACAACACCTTGGTACACCTTCAATGGCCAAAATAGGCCGTCCACACGACAACTAGGCACCTTCGGTGGGAGAAACAGCACCATGGATCACCTTCAGTGGGCAAAGCTGCCCGTTGGTGAGGCCACTAGGCACCTTTTGTTTGAAAAACATCACCTTAGTGCCCCTTAAGTGGGAAAAACAACGCATTGGCATGACCACTGGGGACCTTTGGTGGGAAAAACAGCCCTTCGGCACGATCTCTAGGCAACTTCGTTGGGAAAAACAGCTCACTGGGCACCTTCGGTGGGAAAAACAGCCCGTCTACATGGTCGCTATGCAGCATCGAGGGGGAAAGCAACACCTTGATGCATCTTTGTTTGGCAAAATATCCCGTCGGCACTGGCACTAGGCACCTTCAATGGGAAAAACAGCCTGTTGGGCACCTTTAGCAGGAAAAATAACAAGTGGGTGCATCTTTGGTGGGTAAAACAGCATGTCGATACTGCCATTAGGCACCTTCAATAGGAAGAATAGAACTTTTGTTCACCTTCAGTGGGAATAATAGCCTATCGGCACGACCGCTAGGCATCTTTGATAGAAAAAATAGCCCATTGGGCACCTTCAGTGCGAAAACAGAAGATTGGTGCATCTTCTGTAGGAAAAACAACACGTCAGAACGGCCACTAGGCACCTTCGGTGGGAAAAATTGCCCGTTGACCACCTTCGTTCGGAAAAACAAAAAGTTGGTGCACCTTTGGTGGGAAAAATAGCCCGTCAACACAGACACTACGCACCTTCGGTGGGAGAAACAAAACCTGAGTGCAGCTTCGGTGGGAAGAACAGCCCATTGACAAGGTCACTAGGCACCTTCGGTGGTAAAAATAGCACCTTTGTGCACCTTCGATGGGCAAAACAGCCTATCAGTATGACCATTCTGCACCTTTGGTGGGAAAACAGCCCCTTGGTCATGTTCGATGGGAAAAATAGCACATTAGTGCACCTTGAGTGGGCAAAATAGCCTATCAATATGGCAGCTAACCACCTTCGGTGGGAAAAATAGTCTGTTTGGCACCTTTGGTGGGAGAAACAGCAAGTTGGTGCACCTTTTATTGGAAAAATAGCCCGACAGCATAGCCGCTAGGCACGTTCGGTGGGAAAAATAGCCAGTTGGGTACCTTCAATGGGAAAAACAGCACGTTGGTGCACCATCGATGGGAAAAATAGCCCGTCGGCACGACTTCTAGGCACCTTCAGTGGGAAAAACAACCCGTTGGCACCTTTAGTGGGGAAAACAACACGTTAGGCACCTTCTGCAAGAAAAGCAAAATGTTGGTGCACCTTCAGTGGGCAAAACAGCCCGTCAACACAGACGCTATGTACCTTTGGTAGGAGAAACAAAACCTTAGTGCACCTTCGGTGGGAAGAACAACCCTTTAGCAAGGTCACTAGGCACCTTCAAGGGGGAAAAACAGCCTGTTGGGCACCTTCAGTGGGAAAAATAGCACCTTCGTACACCTTCGGTGGGCAAAATAGCCTGTCGACATGGCAACTAGGAACCTTCTGTGGGAAAAACAACCCATTGGGCACCTTTGGTGGGCAAAATAGCACATCAGCATGACCGCTAGGCACCTTTGGTGGGAAAAAAATTCGTAGGGCACCTTCAGTGGGAAAAATGCACGTTGGTGCAGCTTCGGTGGGCAAAACTGCCCTTTGGAACGGCTACTAGGCACCATCGATGGGAAAAATAGCACCTTGGTGCACCTTCGTTGGGCAATACAACCCCTCGATACAGCTGCTAGGCACCTTCAGTGGAAAAAACAACCCATTGGGTACCCTCAGTGGGAAAAACAAGCCATTGGCACGACTAGTAGGCACCTTCGGTGGAAAAAACAACACCTAGGTGCACCTTTGTTAGGAAAAACAGGTTGTCGACACGGCAGCTAGGCACCTTCGGTGGGAGAAATAGCACCTTGGTACACCTTTAGAGGGCAAAACAGCCCGTCGGCACTGCCGCTAAGCACCTTTAGTGGGAAAAATACCCCCTTGGGAACCTTCGGGAGGAAAACAACAAGTTGGTGCACCTTTGGTGGGTAAAATAGCCCGTCAACACAACTGCTAGGCACCTTTGGTGGGAAAAACAACCCGTTGGACACTTTCAGTGGGAAAAATAACACATTGGTGCACCTTCGGTGGGCAAAACAGCCCATTGGGAATCTTCGATGGGAAAAATGGAAAGTTAGTGCACCTTCGGTGGGCAAAAGAGCCTGTTGGTACAATCGTTAAAGAGCCTTGGTAGGAAAAATAGCACATTGGTGCACCTTCAATTGGAAAAACAGCCCATTGGCATGGCCACTAGGCACCTTCAGTGGGAAAAATAGAACTTTGGTTCACCTTCAGTTGGGAAAACAACCTATGGGCACGGCCGCTAGGCACCTTCGGTTGAAAAAATATCCCGTTGGGCATCTTTAGTGGGAAAAACATAAGGATGATGCACCTTAGGTAGGAAAAACAACCAGTCAAAAAGGCCGCTAGGCACCTTCCTGGGAAAAATAGCCCATTAGGCATCTTCGGTGGGAAAAACAGAAAGTTGGTGCACCTTTGGTGGGAAAAATAGCCCGTTGGCAAGGCTGCGAGGCACCTTCGGTAGGAAAAACCATACATTGGGCATCTGCAGTGGGAAAGACAATACGTTCGTGCACCATCGGTAGGAAAAACAGCAGCTTGGTGCACATTCGTTGGGCAAAATAACGGATTGCCACAGCTGCTAGGCACCTTCGATGGGAAAAACAGCTTGTTGGACACCTTTGGTGGGAAAAACAGCACGTTGGTGCAACTTCTGTGGGCAAAACAACCCATTGGCATGGTTGCTAGGCACCGTTAGTGGGAAAAACAACACCTTGGTGCACCTTTGTTGGGCAAAACAACCCGTTGGGCATCTTGCACATTGGTGCACATTCGATGGGCAAAGTAGCCTGTGAGCATGGCTGCTAGGCACCATCGGTGGGAAAAACAGCACCTTGGTGCACCTCCGATGGGCAAAACAGCCCCTCAGCACTGCTACGAGGCACCTACGATGAGAAAACCATTGGGCACGTCAGTGCACCTTTGGTGGGCAAAACAGCCCGTCAGCACGAACGCTAGCCACCATTGGTGGCAAAAACAGCACCTTGGTGCACCTTCGTTTGGCAAAACAAGTTGGTGCAACTTCGGTGGGACAAACAACCTGTCGGCATAGACGCTAGGCACCTACGGTGGGAGGAACAAAACCTTAGTTCAACTTCGGTGGGAAGAACAAGCCATTGCCAAGGCCATTAGGCACCTTCGGTGGGAAAATCGTGCACCTCTGGTGGGCAAAACAACCAGTTGGCACGGCCACTAGGCATCTTCGATGGGAAAAACAGTCCATTGGGAACCTTCGGTGGCAAAAACAGCAAGTTGGTACACCTTCGATGGGAAGAACAGCCCGTCGGCAGGACCGCTAGGCACCTTCGGTGGTAAAAACAGTCTGTTGGGCACATTCAACGGGCAAAACAACACGTTGGTGCACCTTTAGTGGGAAAAATAGCCCTTTGCAAGGCCGCTGGGCACCATCGATGGGAGAAACAACACCTTGGTGCACCTTTGTTTGGTGAAATAATCAGTCAGCATGGCCACCAGGCACCTTCAGCAAGAAAAACAATAACTTGTTGCACCTTCGATGGGCTAGACAACCCATCAGCATAGTCTTTAGGCACCTTCGGTTGGAAAAACAGCACCTTGGTGCACCTTGAGAGGGCAAAACAGCCCGTCGGTAAAGCCGCTAGGCACTTTCGGCGGGAAAAATAGCACGTTGGGTGCCTTTTGTGGTAAAAATAGCAAGTTGGTGCTCCTTCGGTTGGCAAAATAGCCTATCTGCACGGTTTCTGGGCACCTTCGATAGGAAAAACAACCTGTCAGAAAACCTTCAGAAGGAAAAACAACCTATTGGCACGGTCACAAGGAACCTTCAGTGGGAAAAACAATACCTTGGTGCACCTTTATTGGACAAAACAACCTATCGATAGGGCCACTAGGCACGTTCGGTGGGAAAAACAGCCCATTGGGCACCTTCAATGGGAAAAAAGAAAGTTAGTGCATCTTCTGTGGGAAACAATCCGTTAGCAAGGCCAATAGGCATCTTCGGTGGGAAAAATAGCCCATTGGGCACCTTTAGTGGGAAAAATAGCACCTTGTTGAGCAAAACAACCCGTTGACAGGGCCGGTAGGCATCTTCTGTGATAAAAACAGCCCGTTGGGCTCCTTCAGTGGGAAAAACAACAAGTTGGTGCTCCTTCGGTGGGCAAAAAAGGCCATTAGCATGGCCGCTAGGCACCTTCAGTAGGAAAAATAGCCCGTTGGGTAATTTTGATGGGAAAACCAGCAAGTTGGTGCAACTTTGATGGGCAAAACAGCTCGTCACATGGCTGTTAGGCACCTTCGGAGGGAAAAACAGTTCGTTGGGCACCTTAAGTAAGAAAAATAGCACGTTGGTGCGCCTTCGGTGGGGAAAAAATCAAATCGGCACGACGGCTAGGTACCTTAGGTAGGAAAAATAGTCTGTTGGGCACCTTCAGTCGGGAAAAATAGCACGCTTGTGCATCTTCGATGGGCAAAACAGCCTGTTAGGACGAACGATAGGCACCTTTGGTGGGAAAAACAGCACATTGATGCACCTTCAGAGGGTAAAACAGGGCCACTAGGCACTTTTTGAGGGAAAATAGCCCATTGGGCAACTTCAGGGGAAAAAGCAAGTTAGTGCACCTTCTGTGGACAAAACAGCCTATCGACATGGCCACCAGGCACCTTCGGTGCAAAAAATAGCCCGTTGGGCATCTTTAGTGGGAAAAACAACAAGTTGGTGCACTTTGTTAGGCAAAATAGCAAGTCGACACGACCACTGGGCACCTTGAATGGGAAAAACAGCACGTTGGTGAACCTTCTGTACGTAAAAAAACTCATTGGCACGAACGCGAGGCACCTTCGGCGAGAAAAATAGCAAGTTCATGCACCTTTGATGGGGAAAATAGCCAGTCGGCATGACCTTTAGGAAACTTCGTTGGAAAAATAGCCCGTTAGGCACCTTCGGTGGGAAAAATAGAAAGTTGGTGCAACTTCGGTGTGCAAAAGAGCCCGTTGGCACAGTCGCTAGGGACCTTTGGCAGGGAAAATGACCCATTTGACACTATCGGTGGGAAAAATAGCACGTTGGTGCCCGTTCGGTTAGAAAAACAGTTCGTTGGCATGACCACTAGGCACCATCGGTGGGAAAAGCAACACCTTGGTGCATCTTTGTTGGAAAAAAAGCTAGTTGGTGCACCTTCGATTGTAAAAATAGCACATTAGCATGACCACTAGGGACCTTTGGCGAGAAAAAACAACCCATTGGGCACCTTCGGTGGGAAAAATAGCACATTGGTGTACCTTCGGAGGGCAAAACAGCCCATCAGCACGGCCACTATGCAACATCAAAGGGAAAAGTAACAACTTGGTGCACCTTCATCTAGCTAAATAGCCCGTCGACACAGCCGCTAGGCATCTTTGGTAAGAAAAACAGCTCGTTGGGCATCTTCGGTAGGAAAAATAATAAGTGGGTCCATCTTCGGTATTGCCATTTGGCACCTTCGGTGGGAAAAATAGAACTTTGGTTCAACTTTAAGGGGAATAATAGTCTACTGACATGGCCGCTAGGAACCTTTGGCTAGAAAAATAGCCTGTTAGGCACCTTTAGTGGGAAAACAGAAGGTTGGTACACCTTCGGTAGGAAAAACAGGCCGTTGGCACGGGCACTAGGCACCTTTGTTAGGAAAAATAGTCCGTTGGGCACCTTCGGTGGGAAAAACAGAAAGTTGGTGCACTTTTGGTGGGCAAAATAGCCCGTTGGCAAGGCCGTTAGGCACTTTCGATAGGAAAAATAGTCAATTGGGCACCTTCAATGGGAAAAACAGCACGTTTGTGCACCATCGGTAGGAAAAACAACAGCTTGGTGCACCTTCATTGGATAAAACAGCATGTCAGCATGGCCGCTATGCACCTTCGGTGGGAAAAACAGCACGTTGGTTCACCTTCAGTGGGCAAAATAGCCTATTGACATGGCCACTAGGCACCTTCGATAGCAAAAACAACACATTAGTGCGCCTTTTTTAGGGTAAATAGCCCATCGGCACGGCAGCTATGCATGTTGGGCAGGAAAAACAGCACCTTGGTGAAACTTTTAAGGGAAAAATAACCTGTCCACATGGCAGTTATGTGCCTTCGGTGGGAAAAACAGTCGGTTCGGCAATTTTGGTGGGAAAAATAACATGTTGGTGCACCTTTAGTGGCAAAGCTGCCCGTTGGCGAGGCCACTAGGCACCTTTGACTGGAAAAACATCACCTTAGTGCACTTTCACTGCGCAAAACAGCTCGTCGGCACCACCGCTAGCGGCCTTCAATGCAAAAGAAAGTCCATTGGGCACCTTTGGTGGGAAAAATAGCACGTTGATGCATCTTTGGTGGGCAAAACAACTCTTCGACAAGGCCGCTAGGCACCATCAGTCTGAAAAATAGCACCTTGGTCCACCTTTGTTTGGCAAAATAGCCCGTCGGCATGGCCTCTAGGCACCATTGGTGGGAAAAAGAGCCCATTGGGCACCTTCGGTAGGAAAAACATCAAGTTGGTGCAACTTCAGTGGGCCAAATATCCCATCAACACGGACGCTAGACACCTTCGGTGGGAGACACAAAACCTTAATGCTCCTTCAGTGGGAAGAACAGCCCGTTGGTAAGACCATTAGGCACCTTCGGAGGGAAAAACAACCCATTGGGCACCTTCGGTGTGAAAAATAGCACCTTCGTGCATCTTCGATGGGCAAAACAGCCTATCAGCACAGCCATTAGGCACCTTCAGTCAGAAAAACAGCCCCTTGGACATGTTCGGTAGGAAAAACAGCACATTCGTACAACTTGAGTGGGCAAAATAGCCCGTCGGCATGGCTGCTAGCCACCTTTAGTGGAAAAAATAGCCTGTTGGGTACCTTTGGTAGGAGAGCAAGTTGGTGCACCTTTTGTGGGAAAAATAGCTCGTCGGCACAGTCGCTGGGCACCATCAGTGGGAAAAATAGCCTGTTAGGCACCTTTAGTGGGAAAAATAGCATGTTGGTACACCATCGACGAGTAAAATAGCCTGTCGGCACAGCTGCTAGGCACCTTCAGTGGGAAAAATAGCATGTTGGTACACCATGATGGGCAAAATAGCCTGTTGGCACGGCTGCTAGGCACCTTTTGTGGGCAAAACAGCCTATCGGTAGGGCTGCTAGGAACCTTCGATAGGAAAAACAACCCATTGGACTCCTTCGGTGTGAAGCAACACGTTGGTGTGCCTTCCGTGGCCAAAACAGCCCATTGACACAATCGCTAGGCACCATCAGTGGGAAAAATAGCCTGTTAGGCACCTTTAGTGACAAACATAGCATGTTGGTACACCATCGATGGGCAAAATAGCCTGCCGACACGGCTACTAGGCACCTTCAGTGGGAAAAATAGCCTATTGGCAACTTCAGTGGGTAAAGTAACACGTTAGGCACCTTCGACGGGAAAAACAGCAAGTTGGTGCGCCTTCGGTAGGCAAAACAGCCATCAACACACACGCTAGGCACCTTTGGTGGGAGAAACAAAACCTTAGTACACCTTCGGTGGGAAGAACTGCCCATTGGCAAGGCCAATAGGCACCTTTTGGGGGGAAAACAACCTGTAGGGTACCTTCAGCACAACAACTAGGCACCTTCGGCGGGAAAAACAACCCATTGGGCACCTTTGGTGGGCAAAACAACACATTGGCACGACCGCTAAGCACCTTCAATGGAAAAAACAACACATTGGTGTACCTTTGGTGGGCAAAACAGCTCGCTCGGCACGGCCGCAAGGCACCATTATTGGGAAAAACAGCACCTTAGTGCACCATCGCTAGGCAAAACAACCCCTCGGCATGGTTGCTAGGCACCTTCAGTGGGAAAAACAACCCATTGGGCACCTTTAGTGGGAAAAAAGCATGTTGGTCCACATTTAGTTGGCAAAACAACCCATTGGCATGACTACTAGGCACCTTCCGTGGGAAAAACAACACCTTTGTGCACCTTCGTTGGGCAAAATAGGTCGTCGACATGGCAGTTAGGCGCCTTCGGTGGGAGAAATAGCACCTTGTTGCACCTTCAATGGGCAAAACCCCCCGTCAACACGGCCGCCAGGCACCTTTGATGGGAAAAATACCCCGTTGGGAACCTTCGGTAGGAAAAACAACAAGTTGGTGCACCTTTGGTGGGCAAAGTCGCCCGTCGTCACGACCGCAATGCACCTTCGGTGGGAAAAACAACCCGTTGGATACCTTCAGTTGGAAAAACACCACATTGGTGCACCCTCGGTGGGTAAAACAGCTTATCGACACGGCCTCTAGGCACCTTCGTTGGGAAAAACAACCCGTTGGGAAGCTTCGGTAGCAAAAACAGCAAGTTGGTGCACTTTCGGTGGGAAGAATAGTCCGACGGCAGGGCCACTAGGCATCTTTGATGGTAAAGGCAACCTGTTGGGCACCTCCAGTGGGCAAAACAACACGTTGGTGCACCTTCAGTGTGGAAAACAGCCTTTTGCAAGGCCACTCGGCAACTTTGGTGAGAAAAATAGAAAGTTGATGCACCTTTGGTGGGCAAAAGAGCCCGTTGGCACGACTGCTAGGGACCTTTGGTAGGAAAAAGAACCCGTTTGACACCATCGGAGGGAAAATTAACACGTTGGTGCACCTTTTGAGGGAAAAACAGCCCGTTGGCATGGCCACTAGGCACCATTAATGGGAAAAACAGCACCTTGGTGCACCTTCATTGGGAAAAACAGCAAGTTGGTGCACCTTCAGTTGTAGAAACAGCCTGTCAGCATGGCCACTATAGACCTTTGGTGGGAAAAACAACACATTGGTGCACCTTTAGTGGGTAAAACAGCCAGTCAGCATGGCCGCTAAGGAGCATCGGGGGGAAAAATAGCACCTTGGTGCACCTTCATTAGGAAAAACAGCAAGTTGGTGCACCTTCGATTGTAGAAACAGCCTGTTAGCATGGCCACAATGGACCTTTGGTGGGAAAAACAGCACATTGGTGCACCTTCAGTGGGTAAACCAGCCAGTTGACATGGCTGCTAGGGAGCATCGGGGGGAAAAGCAGCACCTTGGTGCACCTTTGTTTGGAAAAATAGCTCGTTGGCACGGCTGCTAGGCACCTTCTGTATGAAAAACAACCCGTTGGGCACCTTTGGCTGGAAAAATAACAAGTGGGTGCACCTTAGGTGGGTAAAATAGCAAGTTGGTACGGCCACTAGGCACCTTCGGTAAGAAGAATAGAACTTTGGTTCACCTTCAGTAGGGACAACAGCCTATCAACATGGTCGATAGGCACCTTCGGCTGGAAAAAATAGCCCGTTGGGCACCTTCGGTGGGAAAAACAAAAGGTTGGTGCACCTTCGGTAGGAAAAACAGTCCGTCTGCACGGCCACTGGGCACCTTCATGGGAAAAATAGCCCGTTGGCAAGGCGGCTAGGCACCATCGGTGGGAAAAAACAATCCAATGGGCACCCTCAGTGGGAAAAACAGCATGTTGGTGCACCATCGGTAGGAAAAATAGCAGCTTGTTGCACCTTTGTTGGGGAAAACAGCCTGTTGGCACGGCCGCTAGGCACCTTCAATGGGAAAAACTGCCCATTGGACTCCTTTGGTGTGAAAAGCAGCATGTTGGTGCACCTTTTGTGGCCAAAACAACCTATTAGCACGGCCGCTAGGCACCATTAGTGGGAAAAATAGCCTATTAGGCACCTTTAGTGGGAAAAAAGCACGTTGGTGCACATTCAGTGGGCAAAACAACCCATTGGCATGGCTCCTAGGCACCTTCGGTGGGGAAAGCAACTGCTTGGTGCACCTTCGTTGGGCAAAACAGGCCATCGACATGGCAACTAGGTGCCTTCGGTCGGAGAAACAGTACCTTATTGCACCTTCAATAGATAAAACAGCCCGTCCACACGGCCACTAGGCACCGTCGGTGGGAAAAATACCCCCTTGGGAACCTTCGGTAGGAAAAACAACAAGTTGGTGCACTTTTGGTGAGCAAAATAGAAAGTTGGTGCACCTTTTCTGGGAAAAGAGCCCGTTGGCACGGCTGTTAGGGCCCTTTGGTAGGAAAAAGAACCCGTTTGACACCATCGGCGGGAAAAACAACACATTGGTGCAACTTTGGTGGGAAAAACAACCCGTTGGCATGGCCACTAGGCACCATTGGTGGGAAAAACAACACCTTGGTGCACCTTCATTGGGAAAAACAGCAAGTTGGTGCACCTTCGGTTGTAAAAATAGCTTGTCAGCATGGCCACTATGGACCTTTGGTGGGAAAAATAGCACATTGGTGCACCTTCAATGGGTAAAATAGCCAGTTGGCATGGCCGTTAGGGAGCATCGGCAGGAAAAGCAGCATCTTGGTGCACCTTTCTTTGGCAAAATAGCCTATCAGCACGGTCGCTAGGCACCTTCTGTAGAAAAAACAGCCCGTTGGGCACCTTTGGTGGGAAAAATAACAAGTGGGTGCACCTTAGGTTGGTAAAACAGCACGTCGGTACGGCCACTAGGCACTTTCGGTAGGAAAAATAGAACTTTTGTTCACCTTCAGTGGAGAAAACAACCTATCGACATGGTCGCTACGCACCATCGGTTGGAAAAAATAGTCCATTGGCCACCTTCGGTGGGAAAAAAAAAGGTTGGTGAACCTTTGGTAGGAAAAATAGCCCGTCGGCACGGCCATTGGACACCTTCATGGGAAAAATAGCCATTTGGCAAGGTCGCTAGGCACCTTCAGTGAGAAAAAACAATCCAATGGGCACCCTTAGTGGGAAAAACAGCACGTTGGTGCACCATCTGTAGGAAAAACAGCAGCTTGCTTCACCTTTGTTAGGGAAAACAGCCTGTTGGCACGGCCGCTAGGCACCTTTGGTGGGAAAAACTGCCCATTGGACTCCTTCGATGTGAAAAGCAACATGTTGGTGCGCCTTTCGTGGCCAGAACAGCCCATTGGCACTGCCGCTAGGCACCTTCAGTGGGAAAAACAACACCTTGATGCATCATTGTTGGACAAAACAGCCTGTTAGGCATCCTCAGTGGGAAAAACAGCATGTTGGTGCACATTTTATGGTCAAAATAGCCTGTCAGCAAGGCCGCTAGGCACCATTTGTAGGAAAAACATCATCTTGGTGCACCTTCGTTGGGAAAAACAGGTCCTCAGCACGGCTGTTAGGCACCTTCGGAGGGAAAAACAACCCATTCAGCACCTTCGGTGGGAATGATAGCACGTTGATGCACCTTTGTTGGGCAAAACAGCCCATCAGCGCAGCCGCTAGTTACCATCGGTGGGAAAAGCAATGCCTTGGTGCATCTTTGTTTGGAAAAATAGCCCATCGACACGGTCTTAAGGATCTTTGGTGGGAAAAAAAGCCTACTGGGCACCTTCGGCGGGAAAAAAAACAAATTGGTTCAACTTTGGTGGGGCAAAACAGCCCATCGGCAGGGACACTAGGCACCTACGGTGGGAGAATAGTGCACCTTCAGTGGGAAGAACAACCCGTTGCTAAGGCCACTAAGCACCTTTAGTGGGAAAATAGCAACTTCGTTCACCTTTGGTGGGCAAAACAGCTAGTCGACACGGCCACTAGGCACCTTCAATGGGAAAAATAGCTCGTTGGGAACCTTCGGTGGGAAAAACAACAAGTTAGTGAACCTTCGGTGGGAAGAACAGCCCATCGGCAGGGCCGCTAGGGACCTTCATGGGAAAGACAATCTGTTGGGCACCTTCAATGGGAAAAATAGCACATTGGTGCACCTTCGGTGGGCAAAATAGCCCTTTGCAAGGCCGCTGGGCACCATCGGTGGCAGAAACAACACCTTGGTGCACCATCGCTAGGCATGGACGCCAGGCACCTTCAGTGGGAAAAGCGACAAGTTGTTGCACCTTCGATGGGCAAAACAGTCCATCAACACAGACTTTAGGCACCTTTAGTGGGTAAACCAGCACCTTGGTGCACCTTCAGTGGGCAAAACAGCCAGTCAGTAAGGCCGTTAGGCACCTTCGATGGGAAAAACAACCTATTGGGTGCCTTTTGTGGGAAAAACAACAAGTTAGTGCACCTTTGGCTAGCAAAATAGCCTGTTGGCACAGTTTCTGGGCACCTTCGATGTGAAAAACAGTTTGTCGAACACCTTCTGTGGGAAAAACAGCCCATTGGCACGGCCACAAGGCACATTCAGTGGGAAAGACAACACCTTGGTGCACCTTTATTAGGCAAAACAGCCCATCGGCACGGCTGCTAGGCACGTTCGGTGGGAAAAACAGCCCATTGGGCACCTTCAGTGGGACAAACATAAGTTAGTGCACCTTCTGTGGGAAAACAGCCCATCGGCATGGCCACTAGGCACCTTTAGTGGGAAAAATAGCCCATCGGCATGGCCACTAGGCACCTTTAGTGGGAAAAATAGCCCATTTGGTACCTTCAGTAGGAAAAACAGTAAGTTGATGCACTTTTAATGGGAAAACAACCCATCGGCATGACCATTAGGCACCTTCAGTTGGAAGAACAACATGTTGTTTGTCAACCTTTTGTGCGTAAAATAGCTCATTAACATGGACGTGAGGCTCCTTCGATGGGGAAAACAACACCTCATTGGGAAAAATAGCAAGTTCGTGCACCTTCGGTGAGAAAAAAAGCCCATCAGTATGGCCCTTAGGCACCTTCAGTGGTAAAAATAGCCCCTTCAGAAATTTCAGTGGGAAAACCAGTAAGTTGGTGCACCTTTGGTGGGCTAAACAGCCCATTGGCACGCCTGCTAGGCACCTTTGGTGGGAAAAACAGTCCATTGGGCACCTTCAGTGGGAAAAAACAACACGTTGGTGCACCTTCGGTGGGCAAAACAGTTCGTCAGGACAGGCGCAAGGTATCTTTAGACGGAAAAACGACACTTCGGTGCACCTTTAGTGGGCAAAACAGCCCGTCGACATGGCCGTTAGGCATCTTCAGTGGGAAAAACAGCTTGTTGGCCTCCTTCAGTGGGAAAAACAACAAGTTGGAGCACCTTCGGTGGGCAAAACAGCATGTCGACACTGTGGTTAGGAGCCCTCAGTGGGAAAAACAGTCTGTTGCGCTTCTTTAGTAGAAAAAATAGCACATTGCTGCACATTTTATGGGCAAAATAGCCCGTCAGCACGGCTGCTAGGCATCATCGATAGGAAAAATAGCACCTTGGTGCCCTTAGCACGGCTATTAGGCACCTTCGGTGGGAAAAACAACCCATTGGGCACCTTTAGTTGGAAAAACAACACGTTGGTGCACCTTCAGTGGGTAAGACATCCCATTGGCATGGTCGGTAGGCACCTCCAGTAGGAAAGACAATATCTTGGTGCACCATCATTGGGCAAAACAGTACCATCGGCACGGTTGCTATGCACCTTCTATGGGAAAAACAGGACCTTCGTACATGTTCAATGGGCAAAATAGCCTGTGGATATGGCTGCTATGCACCTTCGGTGGGAGAAATAGCCCATTCGGCAAGTTCGGTGGGCAAAATAGCACGTTGGTGCACCTTCAATGGGCGAAGTAACCCATCGGTAAGGCCACTAGGCACCTTTGTTAGGAAAAACAGCACCTTGGTGCACCTTCAGTAGGCAAAACAGCCCACTGGCACGACCACTAGGCACCTTCAGTGGGAAAAATAGCCTATTGGGCACCTGAGGATGGAAAAACAACCCATCGGTATGGTCGCTAGGCACCTTCGATGGGAAAAACAGCCTGCTGGGTACCTTCGGCGGGAAGAATGACACGTTGGTTCACCTTAGGTGGGCAAAACAACCTGTCGGCACAACTGTTACGCTCCTTCGGTTGGAAAAATAGCACGTTGGGCACCTTCGGTAGGAAAAATAGAAAGTTGGTACACCTTTGATGGGGAAAGCAGCCCGTTGAGACAACTGGTAGGGACCTTCAGTAGGAAAAACAGCTCGTTGGCTACCTTCAGTGGGAAAAATAGCACGTTGGTGCACCTTTGGTGGCTAAAACAGCTCGTTAGCACGATCACTAGGGACCGTTGGTGGGAAAAACAGCCCATTGGGCACCTTCGGTGGGAAAAACATCAGGTTGGTGCACATTCAGTCAGCAAAACAGCCTGCCAACACAGACACTAGGCACCTTCAATGGGAGAAACAAAACCTTAGTGCACCTTCAGTGGGAAGAACTGCCCGTTGGAAAGGCCACTAGGCATCTTCTGGGGAAAGACAACCCGTTGGGCACCTTTGGTGGGAAAAATAGCACCTTTGTGCACCTTCGATGGGCAAAACAACCTGTCAACATGGCCACTAGGCACCTTCGGTGGGAAAAACAACCCCTTGGACACGTTCCGTGGGAAAAATAACATGTTGGTGCACCTTGAGTGGGCAAAACAGCTCATTGGCATGGCCGATAGTCACCTTCAGTGGGAAAAACGGCTCGTTGGTGCACCTTTTGTGGGAAAAACAACCCATCGGCACAACCATTAGGCACCTTTGCTGGGAAAAATAGCCCGTTAGGCACCTTCAGTGAGAAAAATAGCAAGTTGGTGCACCTTCGGTGGGCAAAACAGTCAGTCAGCACTGGGGCTAGGAATCTTCGGTGGGAAAAACAGTCCGTTGGGCATCTTCAGCGGAAAAAATAGCACGTTGGAGAAAATTCGATGGGTAAAATAGCCCGTTAATACAGCCGCTAGGCACCATCAATGGTAAAAACAGCACCTTGGCACATCTTTGCTGGGTAAAACAACCGCTCGGCACGGCTGCTAGGCACCTTCGGTGTGAAAAACAACCCAAAGGGCACCTTCAGTGGGAAAATAACACGTTGGTACACCTTCATTGGGCAAAACAACCCATTGGCATGGTCGGTAGGCACCTTCAGTGGGTAAAACAACACCTTGGTGCACCTTCGTTGGGCAAAACAACCCATCGGCACGGCCACTAGGCACCTTCGATGGGAAGAACAGGACTTGGTGCACCTTCAGTGGGCAAAATAGCTTGTTGACACAGCCGCTAGGCACCTTCGGTGGGAGAAATAGCCCATTGGGCAACTTTGGTGTCCAAAACAGCATGTTGGTGCACTTCTGGTATGCAAAGTAGCCCGTCGACAAGGCCATCAAGCAATTTTGTTAGGAAAAACAACTCCTTGCTGCACCTTCAGTGGGTAAAATAGCCCCTCGGGACGTCCACTAGGCACCTTCAGTGGGAAAAATAGCCTATTGGGCACCTTAGGATGGAAAAATAGCAAGTTCGTGCATCTTCTATGGGCAAAACAGCCTGTCGGTATGGCCGCTAGGCACCTTCGATGGGAAAAACAACCTGTTGGGTACCTTCGGTGGGAAGAACGACACGTTGGTTCACCTTAGGTAGGCAAAACAGCCCATCGGCATAGCTGCTACGCACCTTCAATTGGAGAAATGGCACATTGGGCACCTTTTGTTGGAAAAACCAAAAGTTGGTGCACCTTCGGTGGGGAAAACAGCCCTTCAGCACGACCACTAAGGACCATCGGTGGGAAAAACAACCCATTGGCCACCTTCAGTGGGAAAAATAGCACGTTGGTGCACCTTTGGTGGGCAAAATAGCTCGTCGGCACGACCGCCTGGCACTGTTGGTAGGAAAAACTGCCCGTTGGGCACCTTCAGTGGGAAAAACATCAAGTTGGTACGCCTTTGATGGGCAAAACAACCCATCAACATAGACACTAAGCACCTTTGGTCGGAGAAACAAAACCTTAGTGCACCTTTGGTGGGAAGAACTGCCCGTAGGTAAGGCCACTAGGCACCTTTTAGGGAAAATCAACCTGTTGGGCACATTCGGTGGGAAAAATAGAACCTTCGTGCACCTTCGATGGGCAAAACAGCTTGTCAGCACAGCCAGTAGGCACCTTCAGTGGGAAAAAAACCCCTTGGACACTTTTGGTGGGAAAAATAGCACGTTGTTGCACCGTGAGTGGGAAAAATAGCCCATTGACGTGGCTACTAGCCACCTTCGGTAGGAAAAACGGTCCATTGGTGCACCTTTTGTGGGAAAAACAGCCCATCAGCACAGTCATTAGGCAACTTTGGTGGGAAAAATATCTCGTTAGGCACCTTCAGTTGGAAAAACAACGTGTTGGTGCACCATCAGTGGGTAAAACAGGCCATCAGTATGGCCGCTAAGCAACTTCAGTGGGAAAAATAGCCCGTTGGCACCTTCAGTGGGAAAAGCAACACCTTAGGCACCTTCGGCGGGAAAAAAAAGTTGGTGAACCTTCCGTAGGCATCACAGCCTGTCAACACGGATGCTAGGCGCCTTCTATGAGAGAAACAAAACCTTAGTGCACCTTTGGTGGGAATACTAGCCCGTTGGCAAAACCACTAGGCACCTTCGGTGGGCTAAATAGTTTGTCGGCATGGCAACTAGGCACATTCGGTAGGAAAAATAGCCCGTTGGGCACCTTTAGTGGGAAAAACAACATGTTGGTGCACCTTCGTTAGGTAAAACAGCCCCTTGGCACGGCAGCTAGGAACCTTCGATTGAAAAAAAACCCATTGGGCACCTTCGGTGGGAAAAAAGCACGTTGATGCACATTCAGTGGGCAAAACAACTCATTGGCACGGCCGCCAGGTACCTTTAGTAGGAAAAACAACACCTTGGCGAACCTTCGGTGGGAAAAACAGGCCGTCGGCATAGTAGGTAGGCACCTTTGGTGGGAGAAACAACACCTTGGTGCACCTTTAGTGGGAAAATAGCCTATCGACATAGTCGCTAGGTGCCTTTGGTGGGAAAAATAATCCGTTCGGTAACTTGGATAGTAAAAACAACAAGTTGGTGCAACTTCGGTGGGCAAAGCAACCCGTCAGTAAGGCCGCAAGGTAGCTTTGATGGGAAAATAGCACCTTGGTGCACCTTCAGTTGGCAAAGCAGCCTATCGATACAACCACTCAGCACCTTTGGTCGGAAAAACAAGCCGTTGGGCACCTTAGGTGAGAAAAATAGCTAGTTGGTGCACCTTCTGTGGGCAAAATAGCCCGTCGGCATGGTTGCGAGGCACCTTGAACGGGAAAACTATCCCGGTTGGAACCTTCGGTAGGAAAAACAACAAGTTGGTGCATCTTTGGTGGGCAAAACTGTTAATCGGCATGACCGCTAGGCACCTTCAGTGGGAAAAATAGCCCACTGGGCACCGTCGGTGGGAAAAACAGCCCGTTGGGCTGCTTTGTTGGGTAAAATAGCCCATCGGCATGGCCTTTAGACACCTTCGTTAGGAAAAATAGGCCGTTGGGCAATTTCGGTGGGAAAATTAGAAAGTTGGTGGGCCTTCGGTGTGTAAAACAACCCATTGGTGTGGCTGCTAGGGATCTTCAGTGGAAGAAACAACACGTTTGACACCTTCGGTGGGAAAAACAGCCTGTTGTTGCACATTCAGTGGGCAAAACAGCCTGTTGGCGCTGCCGCTAGGCAGCATCGAGGGAAAAGCGGCACCTTGGTGCACCTTTGTTTAGCAAAATAACCCATCGGGATGGCTGCTAGGCACCTTCTGTGGGAAAAATAGCCCATTGGGCATGTTCGGCGAGAGAAATAACAAGTGGGTGAACCTTCGGTGGGTAAAAACCATGTCAGTACGGCCACTAGGCACCTTCGGTCAGAAAAATAGCCCATTGGGCACCCTCAGTGGGAAAAACAGAAGGTTGGTGCACCTTCGGTAGGAAAAACAACAGCTTGGTGCACCTTTGGTGGGAAAATCCATTGGGCACCTTTAGTGGGAAAAGCAGCACGTTGGTGCACCATCGGTGGGAAAAACAACAGCTTGGTGCACCTTCATTGGACAAAACAGCTAGTCAGAATGGTCACAAGGCACCTTCTATGGGAAAAACAACTTGTTGGACACCTTCGGCGGGAAAAATAGCACATTGGTGCATCTTTAGTGGGCAAAACAGCCCATTGGTGCAGCTGCTAGGCACCTTCGGTGGGAAAAACAACACTTTGGTGAACCTTCGTTGGGTAAAACAGCCCGTTGGCACGGCCAATAGGCACCTTCGGTAGAAAAAACAACACTTTGGTGCAACTTTTGTGGGCAAAATAGCTCGTCGACACGACAGCTAAGTGCCTTCAGTGGGAAAACCAGCCCGTTCGGCAACTTTGATGGGAAAAATAGCACACTGGTGCACCTTCGATGGGCAAAATAGCCCCTCGACACGGACACTAGGCACCTTCTGTGGGAAAAACACCTTGGTGCACCTTTAATGGGCATAACCGCCCATCGGCACAGCTGTTAAGCATCTATGGTGGGAAAAACAACTCGTTGGGCTCCTTTAGTGGGAGAAATAGCAAGTCGTTGCACCTTTGGTGGGCAAAATAGCTCGTCAGTATGGTGGCTAGGCACCTTCAGTGGGAAAAATAGTCCGTTGGCCATTTTATATGGGAAAAACAGTTTGTTGGCCATCTTCAGTGGGAAAAGCAGCCCGTTGGTGCACATTCGATGGGCAAAATAACCCATTGGCACAGCCACTAAGCACCATTGGTGGGGAAAACAGCACCTTGGTGCACCTTTGGTGGGAAAAACAACCACTTGGCACAGCTGCTAGGCACCTTCGGTGGGAAAAACAACTCGTTGGGTACCTTCAGTAGGAAAAACAACATGTTGGTGCACCTTCAGTGGGCAAAACAGCCCATTGGCACGACTGCTTGGCACCTTCAGTGGGAAAAACAACACCTTGGTGCACCTTCGTTAGGCAAAACAGCCCATCAGCACAGCCGCTAGGCACCTTCAGTAGGAAAAACAGCACCTTAGTGCACCTTTAGTGGGCAAAACAGTCCGTCGACGTGACCGCTAGGCACCTTCAGTGGGAAAAACAGCACATTCAGTAACTTTGGTGGGCAAAACAGCTCGTTGGTGCTCCTTCGGTGGGCAAAGCAGCCTATCGGCAAGGTCGCTAGGCACCTTCAATAGGAAAAATAGCACCTTGGTGTAGCTTTAGTGAGCAAACAGCACCTTTGGTGGGAAAACAACCCTTTGGGCACCTTCCGTGGGAAGAATATCACCTTTTTGCACCTTTGGTAGGTAAAACTGCCCCTTGGCAAGGCCAATGGGCACCATTGGTAGGAAAATCAGCACCTTCGTACGGGTAGAATAGCCCATTGATAGGGCCACTAGGCACTTTCTGTGGGAAAAACATTTCGTCGGCACAATCGCTATGCACCTTTGGAGGGAAAACAACCCATTGGGCACCTTCATTGGGAAAAACAACACGTTGATGCGTCTTCGATGGGAAAAACAGGACATTGGCACGACCGTTAGGCACCTTAGGTAGGAAAAATAGCATGTTGGGCACCTTCAATGCAAAAAACAACAAGTTGGTGCACCTTTAGTGGGCAAAACAGCTTGCCGGCATGACTGCCAGGTACCTTCGGTGGGAAAAACAACACGTTGGTGCACCTTGGGTGAGCAAAATAGCCCGTTGGCACAGCCACTAGGCATCATCAGTGGCAAAAACAGCACCTTGGTGCACCTTCGACTGGCTAAATTGTCTGTTGACACAATCGCTAGGCATCTTTGATTAGACAAATAGCCCGTTGGGCGCCTTCGGTGGGAAAAACAACAAGTTGGTGCACCTTCGGTGGGAAAAACAGCCCTTCAGCTCGGTCGCTAGGCATCTTTGGTGGGAAAAACAGCCCATCAGCACGGCTGCTAGGAACCTTCGTTGGGAAAAATAGCTCGTTAGGCACCTTTGGTGGGAAAAACAGCAAGTTGTTGCACCTTTTTTTTGGCAAAACAGCCCGTCGACATGGCTGCTAGGCACCTTCCATGGTAGAAACAGTCCATTGGGCACCTTTAGTTGGAAAAATCAGCACACTAGTCCACCTTCAGTGGGCAAAACAACTCATTGGCATGGCCGCTAGGCAGCATTGGAGTGAAAAACAGCACCTTGGTGCACTTAGATTCGGCAAAATAGCCAATCGACACTACTGCCAAGCACCTTCGGTGGGAAAAACAGCAAGTTGGTGCACCTTTCGTGGGCAAAATAACCTGTTAGCATAGCTGCTAGGCATCTTCGGTAGGAAAAACATCCCGTTGGTCACCTTCTGTGGGAAAAACAGCAAGTTGGTGCACCTTCGGTGGGCAAAACAACCAGTCGGCAGGGTCGCTAGACGCCTGTCGTGTGAAAAACGGCCCATTGGGTAACTTTGATGTGAAAAACAGCACGATGGTGCACCTTCGGTGGGCAAAACAACACCTTGGGACGTCCGCTAGGCACAATCCGTGGGAAAAACAACATCTTTGTGCACCTTCGTTAGGTAAAATAACCCGTTGGGACGGCCGCTAGGCACCTTCGATGGGAAAAACAAGTTGGTGCACCTTTGGTGGGCAAAATAGCCCATTTACACGGACATTAGGCACCTTTGGTGGGAAAAACAGAACCATGGTGCATCTTCGATGGGCAAAACAGCCCATCGGCACGGCAGTTAAGCACATTCGGTGGGAAAAACAACACCTTGGTGCACCTTCAGTGGGTAAATTTGCTCGTCGACAAGGCCGCTAGGCATCTTCGGTGGAAAAATAGCTCGTTGGGCAACTTAACTGGGAAAAAGAACATGTTTGTGCACCTTCGTTGGGAAAAACAGTCCGTCGGCACGGCCGCTAGGCAGATTCAGTGGTAAAAATAGACCGTTGGGCACCTTTGGTAGGCAAAACAGCTAGTCGGTACAACCCTTTGGACCTTCGGTGGGAAAAACAGGCCGTTGGGCACCTTCTGTGGGGAAAACAGCACGTTGGGCACCATCAGTGGGAAAAATAGCCCATTGGCAAGGCTTCTAGGCACCTTCGATGGGAAAAATAGCCCCTTGGTGCAACTCGGGTGGGGAAAAAAACACCTTAGGGCACCTTCAGTGGGCAAAACAACTTGTTGGCACAGTCACTAGGCACCTTTGATGGGAAAAGCAACTGTTGGGCATCTTTGGTGGGACAAAATGGCACGTTGGTGCACCTTTAGTGGGCAAAACATCCCATCGGCACGACCACTAGGCACCTTCGATGGGAAAAGCAACCCTTTGGGCACTTTCTGTGGGAAAACAACAAGTTGATGCACCTTTGGTAGGAAAAACAACCCGACGGCATTGCCACTAGGTACCTTTGGTGGGAAAAACAACCCGTTGGCAAGGCCACTAGGCTCCTTCTGTGGGAAAAACAGCCCATCGGTATGGCCGCTAGGCACCTTCGGTAGGAGAACCAGCCCCATGGGAACCTACAATGGGAAAAACTACAGGTTGGTGCAACTTCAACGGGAAAAACATCCAGTCGGCACGATAGCTAAGCACCTCTGGAGGGAAAAACAACACGTTGGGTGGGAAAAACAACACGTTGGTGCACCTTCGATGCGCAAAACAGCCAGTCGACATAGCTGCTAGGCACATTTGGTGGAAAAACAGGATGTTGGGCACCTTTGATGGGAAAAATAGCACGTTGATGCACCTTTATTGGGAAAAACAACACTTCGTACACCTTCGGTGATCAAAAGAGCCTATCAGCACGGCCGCCAAGCACCTTCGATTGGAAAAATAGCACCTTGGTGCACCTACGGTGGGCAAAACAGCCCATCAGCAGGACTGTTAGGCACCTTCAGTGGGAAAAATAGCGCTTTGATGCACTTTTAGTAGGAAAAACAGCTCATTGGCACAACCACTGGGCACATTCGATGGGAAAAATAACACCTTGGTGCACCTACGTTGGGCAAAATAGCTCGTCGACAGGGCAGCTGGGCACCTTCAGTGGGGAAAAAAGCACCTTGGTGCACTTTCAGTGGGCAAAACAGCCTGTCGACATAGCCGGGAGGCACCTGTCGGCACGGCCGCTAGCCATCTTTAGTGGGAAAAATAGCACCTTGGTGCACCTTAGTTGGGTAAAACAACTCATTGTCACACTTGCTAGGCACCTTTAGTGGGAAAAACAGTACATTTGTGCACCTTCGGTGGGCAAAGCAGCTCGTCCGTTATGCCGCTAGGCACCTTTAGTGGGAAAAATAGCACCTTGGTGCACCTTCAGTGTGCAAAATAGCCCGTCGACACGGCCGCTAGACAACTTTGGTTTGAAAAATGGGCCATTGGGTACCTTCGGCGGGCAAAACAGCCCGTTGACATGGCCGCTAAGCATCATTGGTAGGAAAAATAGCCCATTAGGCACCTTCGGTGGGAAAAATAGCAAGTTGGAGCACCTTTGGTGGCTAAACAACCCATTGGCGCCTTCAGTGGGAAAACAGCCCGTTGGGCACCTTTACTGAGAAAATGGTCTACTGGCACGGTCGCTAGGCACCATCGGTGGGAAAAATAGCACCTTGGAGCACCTTCAGTGGGTAACAGGATCCATTGGGACGGCCACTAGGCACCTTCAGTGGGAAAAACATTCCCTTGGGCTCCTTTGGTGGGAAAAACAACATGTTGGTGCACCTTCGGTGGGCAAAAAAGCCATTCAACACGGTCGCTAGGCACCTTCGGCTTGAAAAATAGCACCTCAGCGCACCTTCAATGGGTAAAACAACTTGTTGACGCTATTGCTAGACATCTTTGGGGGGAAAAATAGCCTATTGGGCACTTTTGGTCAGAAAAACAACACATTAGTGCACCTTAGGAGGCCAAAAGAACCCTTCAGTATGGTCGTTAGACAACTTTGGTGGGAAAACAGCACCTTGCTACACCTTCTGCGGGTAAAATAGCCCGTTGGCACTACTGGTAGGCACCTTCGATTGGCAAAATAGCCCATTGGGCACCTTTGCTGGGAAAGGCAGCTCATCGGTGCACCTTCGGTAGGTAAAACAGCTCTTCAGCACGGCTACTAGGCACTTCGATGGGAAAAATAGCAAGTTGGTGACCTTGGGGGGCCAAAACGGCCTTTTAGCATGGCCGCCAAGCACATTTAGTAGGAAAAACAACCTATTGGGCACCTTCGGTTAGAAAAATAGCACACAGGTGCACCTTCGGTGGGCCAAACAAATAGGCAGCATAGCCGCTAGGCACCTTTGATAGGAAAAGCAACACCTTCGTGCTCCTTTAGTGGGAAAAACAGCTCGTCGGCATGGCTGCTACACACCTTCTGTGGGAAAATAGCCCCTTGGGCACCTTTGGTAGGAAAAAAACCCAAGTTGGTGCACCTTTGGTGGGCAAAATAGCTCGTTGACATGGCTGCTAGGTATCTTCCATGGGGAAAACAATCCGTTGGGCACCTTCGGTGGGAAAAACAGCACGCTCGTGCACATTCAGTGGGCAAAATAGCCCTTTGGCATGGCCACTAGGCACCATTGGTGGAAAAACGGCACCTTGGTCCACCTTCGTTCTGCAAAATAGCTAGTCAGCACTGCCACTAGGCACCTTCGGTGGGAAAAATAGCAAGTTGGTGCACCTTTGGTGGGGAAAATAGCCTGTGGGCACAGTGGCTAGGCACCTTTGGTGCGAAAGACAGCCTGTTGAGTACCTTCGATGGGAACAATAGCACGTTTGTGCACCTTTGGTAGGCCAAATAACCCCTCAACATCGCCACTAGGCAACATCTGTGGGAAAAATAGCAGCTTTGTGCACCTTGATTAGGTAAAGTAACCTATTAGCACGACCGCTAGGCACCTTCGGTGGGAAAAACAACAAGTTGGTATACCTTTTCTGGGTAAAACAGCCCATCAACACAGGTGCTAGGCTCCTTCGATGGGAAAAATAGAACCTTGATGCGTCTTCGATGGGAAAAACAACCTGTCGGCACAGTCGCTAGGCACCTTCGATGGGAAAAACAACACCTTGGTGCACCTTCAATGGGCAAAATAGCTCGTAGACAAGGTTGCTAGGCAACTTTGTGGAAACAACCGTCCGTTGGGAACCTTAGGTGGGAAAAAGAACATGTTGGTGCACTTTCAATGGGAAAAACAACCTGTTGGCATGGCCACTAGTCACCTTCGGTGGGAAAAATAAATCATTGGGCACCTTCGATAGGAAAAATATCACCTTCGTGGATCTTCGGTGGGTAAAACAGCCAGTTGGTGCAACCGCTAGGCACATTTTGTGGGAAAAATAGGCAATTGGGCACCTTCTGCAAGAAAAACAACACATTGGTGCACCATCAGTGGGCAAAACAACCCATCAATAAGGCCGCTAGGCACCTACGGTGGGAGAAACAACACCTTAGTGCAACTCCAGTGGGAAAAAAAGCACCTTAGGGCACCTTTAGTGGGCAAAATAGCTCGTCGGAATGGTCGCTAGGCACCTTTCTTGGGAAAAACAACCTGTTGGGCACCTTCTGTGGGAAAAACAGCAAGTTGGTGCACCCTCGGTGGGGAAAACATCCCATCGGCAAGGCCATAAGGCACCTCTGGTGGGGAAAACACAACCTTTGTGCACCTCTAGTGGGCTAAACAGCCCGTTGGGCAACTTCGATGGAAAAAATATCACCTTTGGTGGGAAAAACAGCCCATTGGGTACCTTCAGTGGGAAAAACAACACGTTGGTGCACCTTTAGTGGGAGAAACAGCCCATCGGCACGACCGCTAGGCACCTTCGGTGGGAAAAATGGATCATTGGAATGATCGTTAGGAATCTTCGGTAGGAAAAATAGCCAGTTGCTCACCTTTGGTGGGAAAAATAACACCTTTGTACACCTTCGGTGGGAAAAATAGCCTATTGTGCATGGTCACTAGGCACCTTTGGGGGAAAAATCAACACCTTGGTGCTTCTTTGGTGGGAAAAAAAGCCTGTTCGCAAGGCCGCTATGCACTTTCGATGGGAACAATAGTCGTTTAGGCAACTTCAGTGGGGAAAATAGCACGTTAGTGCACCTTCAGTGGGCAAACCCGGTCATGCCACCTTCGGTGGGAAAAACAAAACCTTGGCTCACCTTCGGTGGGGAAAAAAGGTAGGCGACCGTCGGTGGGAAAAACAACACGTTAGTGCACCTTCCTTGGGCAAAATAGCCTGTCGGTACGACTGTTAGACACTTACGGTGGGAAAAATAGCACCCTCGTAAACCTTTGGTAGGCAAAATAGCCCTTTGATAAGGCTACTAGGCACCTTCGGTGGGAAAAATAGCTAGTTGGTGCACCTTTAATGGGTAAAATAGCCCGTCAACAAGGCCGCTAGACACCTTCAGTGGGAAAAACAACATGTTGGTGCACCTTTGATCGGCAAAACAACCCTTTGGCACAGACGTTAGGCACTTTCGGTGGCAGAAATAGCCCTTTGGGCATCTTAGGTGGGAAAAACAACACGTTAGGGCACCTTCAGTGGGCAAAATAACTCGTCGGCACGACCGTTAGGCACCTTTCGTGGGAAAAACAAACTGTTGGGCACCTTCTGTGAGAAAAATAGCAAGTTGGTGCACCTTCGATGGGAAAAAGAGCACAATAGTATGGCCGCTAGGCACATTCGGTGGGAAAAATAGATCATTGGGCACCTTCAGTGGGAAAAATAGCCCATTGGGCACCTTCTGTAGGAAAAACAACACATTGGTGCACCATCAGTGGGCAAAATAGCCCATCGAAAAGGCGGCTAGGCACCTACGGTGGGAGAAACAACATCTTGGTGCAACTCTCGTGGGAAAAAAAGCACCTTAAGGCACCTTCAGTGGGCAAAATAGCTCGTCGGCATTCCGCTAGGCATCTTTTGTGGGAAAAACAACCTGTTGGGCACCTTCGGTGGGAAAAACAGCAAGTTGGTGCACCTTCAGTGGGGAAAACATCCCATCGGCAAGGCGATAAGGAACCTATGGTGGGAAAACACAACCTTGGTGCACCTCCGGTGGGCTAAACAGCCCGTTGGGCACCTTCGGTGGCAAAAACAGCTGCTTCGGTGGGAAAAAAAGCCCGTTGGCAAGGTCGCTAGGCACTTTTGGTGGGAACAATAGTCAGTTGGGCACCTTCTATGGGGAAAGCAACACGTTAGTGCACCTTGGTGGGCAAACCTGGCCATGCAACCTTCGGTGGGAAAAACAAAACCTTCGCTCACCTTTGGTGGGCAAAAATGCTAAGCGACCGTTGGTTGGAAAAACAACACGTTTGTGCACCTTCCTTGGGCAAAACAACCCATGGACACGGCTGTTAGACACATATAGTGGGAAAAACAACACTCTTTTGAACCTTTGGTAGGCCAAATAGCCCGTTGGCAAGGCTACTAGGCACCTTCGGTGGGTAAAACTACACGTTGGGCATATTCGGTGGGAAAAACAGCCAGTTGGTGCACCTTCAGTAGATAAAATAGCCCTTCAGCAAGGGTGCTAGACACCTTCGGTGGGAAAAACAGCATGTTGGTGCATCATTGGTAGGCAAAACAGCCCTTTGGCATAGCCGCTAGGCACTTTCAGGGCAGAAATAGCCCGTTGGGCACCTTCGATAGGAAAAACAACACGTTGGTGCAACTTTGGTGGGCAGAACAACACGCTGGCATGGCCACTATGCACCTTCGGTGGGAAAAACAACACCTTGGTGCACCTTCAGAGGGAAAAACAACCCTCAGGGCACCTCCAGTGGGAAAACAACAACTTGGTGCACCTTTGGTGGGTAAAATAGTCCGTTGGGTAACTTCGGTGGAAAAAACAGCACATTGGTGCGCCTTCGATTGAGAAAACAGCCCACTGGCACGACCGCTGGGCACCTTTGGTGGGAAAAATAGACAGTTTGCACGGTCGCTAGGCACCTTTGGTAGGAAAAACAGCCAGTTGGGCACCTTCGTTGAGAAAAAAAGCACCTTTGTACACCTTCAGTAGGAAAAACAACACATTGGTGCACCTTCGGTAGGCAAAACAACCCGTCGGCATGGCCGCTAGGCACCTTTAGTGGAAAAAACAACCCCTTGGTGCACCTTGGGTGGGAAAAGCAAGCCGTTGGCACTGTTGCTATGCACCATCAATGGGAAAACAACCCGTTAGGCACCTTCGGTGAGAAAAACAACACCTTGGTGCTCCTTTGATAGGCAAAACGGCCCGTTGGCAAGGCCGCGAGACACCTTCAGTGGGAAAAACAACACATTGGTGCACCTTAGGTGGTCTTGTCGCTAGACACCTTAGGTGGCAAGGCCCGTTGGTATTGTCGCTAGGCACCTTAGGTGGCAAAAAGAACTTGTTGGGCACCTTCAATAGGAAAACAACACTTTGGTGCATCTTTGGTGGGCAAAATAGCCCATCGGCACGGTCGTTAGACACCTTCTATAGGAAAAACAACACCTCCCTGCACCTTCAGAGGGCAAAAGAACCCATTGGCATGGTCATTAGGCACCTTCGGTGGGAAAAATAGTCCCTTGGGCTCCTTCTGAGGGAAAAATAGTATGTTGATGCACCTTTAGTGGGCAAAAAAGCCCTTCAGCATGGCTTCTAGTCACCTTCTGCTTGAAAAACAACACCTTGGTGCACCTTCAGGGGGCAAAACAACTTGTTGGCACTATTGCTAGGCACATTCTAGGGGAAAAATAGCCTAGTGGGCACCTTCGGTCAGAAAAACAGCAAGTTGGTGAACCTTGGGTGGCTAAAACAACCCATCGGCACAACCATTAGACAACTTTTGTGGTAAAACAGAACCTACGTGCACCTTCAGTGAGTAAAACAGCCTATTGGCACGTCGCTAGGCACCTTTGGTTGGCAAAATAGCCCATTGGGCACCTTCAGTGGGAAAAACAACTCGTCAGTGCACCTTCGGTAGGCAAAATAGCACATCGGCACGGCAACTAGGCACCTTCGATGGGAAAAACTGAACATTGGTGCACCTTCAGGGGGAAAAACAACCCTTCAGCATGGCCACTAGGCACATTTACTAGGAAAAACAACACGATGCACACCTTTGGATTGAAAAATAGCATATTGGTGCAACTTCATTGGGCAAAACAACCCATTGGTATGGCTGTTAGGCACCTTTAGTGGGAAAAACAACACCTTGGTGCACCTTCAATGGGAAAAACAACCCGTTGGCACCATGGCTAGGCATCTTCTGTGGGAAAAGCAGCCCATTTGGCACCTTCAGTGAGAAAAATAGCAAGTTTGTAATCCTTTAGTGGGCAAAACAGCCCGTCGGCAAGGCCGCTAGGCACCTTCGGTGGGAAAAACATCACGTTGTGCGCATTTTATGGGAAAAATAGCTCGTCGACACGTCTGCTAGGCACTTTCGGTGGCAAAAATAGCCCGTTGGGCACTTTCAATGGGAAAAACAACACACTGGTGCACCTTCGGTGGGCAAAAGAGCTTCCAGGCACGGCCGCTAGGTTCCTTCGGCGGGAAAAGCAGCACATTGGTGCACATCAGGAGGGAAAAATAGCCCATTGGCATGGCAGTTAGGCACCTTAGGTGGGAAAAATAACTCCCTGGGCGCCTTTGGTGGGAAAAACAGCACGTTGATGCACCTTTGGTGGCAAAACAGTCTGTCAGCACAATCGCTAGACACACTCAACGGGAAAAATAGCATGTTAGGCAACTTTGTGTGGAAAAACAACACCTTGGTGCACCTTCGATGGCCAAAACAGCCTTTCAACACAGCCTGTTGGGCACCTTCGGTAGGAAAAATAGTGCGTTGATGCACCTTCAGTGGGGAAAACAGTCTGTTGGCACGACCGTTTGGCACCTTCAGTGGGAAAAATAGCCCATTGACACGGTCGCTAAGCACCTTCAATAGGAAAAAAGCCAGTTGGGCACCTTCGGTGGGAAAAATAGCACCTTTGTACACATTCGATGGGAAAAACACCATTACGCATGATCGCTAGGCACCTTTGGTAGGAAAATCAACACCATGGTGCTCCTTCGGTAGGCAAAACAGCTTGTTGGCAAGATAGTTAGGCACTTTCGGTGGGAACAATAGCCAGTTGGGCACCTTAGGTGGGAAAAATAGCACGTTGGTGCACCTTCAGTGGGCAAAATAGCCCACCGGCATGGCCACTAGACACCTTCGGTGGGCAAAAAAGCTAGGCCACCGTTAGTGGGAAAAATAACCCGTTGGGCAAAATAACTCGCCGGCACGGCCGCTAGGCACCTTTGGTGGGAAAAACAACCTGTTGGGCACCTTCGGTGGGAAAAACAGCAAGTTGGTGCACCTTCGGTGAGCAAAACATCCCATCGGCACGGCCATAAGGCACCTTTGGTGGGGAAAACAGCACCTTGGTGCACCTCCGGTGGGCTAAACAGCCTGTTGGGCACCATCGATGGAAAAATAGCTCCTTCGGTGGGAAAAACAACCCATTGGGTACCTTCAGTGGGAAAAATAGCACATTGGTGAACCTTTGATGGGGCAAACAGACCATCAGCATGGTCGCTAGGCACCTTCGGTGGGAAAAATGGTCCGTTGGCACGATCGCTAGGAATCTTCAGTAGGAAAAACAGCCAATTGGTCACCTTCGGTGGGAAAAATAACACCTTTATACACATGGTCGCTAGGCACCTTCGGGAGAAAAATCAACACCTTGATGTTTCTTTAGTGAGCAAAACAGCCTATTGGCAAGGTCGCTAGGCACTTTTGGTGGGAACAATAGTCGGTTGGGCACCTTCGGTGGGAAAAACAGCACGATAGTGCACCTTCAGTGGGCAAACCGGCCCGTCAGCACGGCCACTAGACACCTTCGGTGGAAAAAAAAACCTTGGCTCACCTTCGATGGGCAAAAAAGTTAGGCGACCATCGGGGGGAGAAACAACACGTTAGTGCACCTTCCATAGGCAAAATAGCCCGTCGATACTGCCGTTAGACACCTACGGTGGGAAAAACAGCACCTTTGTGAACCTACGATAGGCAAAATAGCCCATTGGCAAGGCTACTAGGCACCTTCGGTGGGTAAAACAGCCCGTTGGGCATATTCAGCGGGAAAAACAGTCAGTTGGTGCACCTCCAATGGGTAAAGCAACCCGTCAGCAAGGCCACTAAACACCTTCGGTGGGAAAAACAACAAGTTGGTGCACCTTTGGTCGGCAAAACAGCCCTTCGGCACAGCCGCTAGGCACTTTTGGTGGCAAAAATAGCCCGTTGGACACCTTCAGTGGGAAAGGCAACACATTGGTGCAACTTCAGTGGGCAAAACAACCCACTGGCATGGCCGTTATGCAGCTTCGATGCAAAAAACAACACCTTGGTGCACCTTTGGAGGGAAAAACAGCCCGACGGCACAGTTGCTAGGTACCTTCAATGGGAAATATAGCCCTCAGGGCACCTTCGGTGGGAAAACAACAGCTTGTTGCACTTTCGATGGGCAAAACAACTAGTTCGCATGGCTATTAGGCACCTTCAAGGGGAAAAATAGCACCTTGATGCACCTTTGGTGGGTAAAATAGCCCGTTGGGCAACTTCGGTGGGAAAAACAGCACATTGGTGCACCTTCGATGGAGAAAACAACCCGTTGGCATGGCCGCTAGGCACCTTTGGTGGGAAAAGTAGCCTGTTGGCATGGTCGCTAGGGACCTTTGGTAGGAAAACAGCTAGTTGGGCACTTTCAGTGAGAAAAAAAGCACCTTTGTACACCTTTGGTGGGAAAAACAGCACATTGGTGCACCTTCGGTAGGCAAAACAACCCGTCGGCATGGTCGCTAGGAACCTTTAGTGGGAAAAACAACCCCTTGGTGCAGCTTGGATGGGAAAAACAACCAGCTGGCATCGTTGCTAGGCACCATCGGTGGGAAAACAACCCGTTAGGCATCTTCGGTGAGAAAAATAGCACATTGGTGCAGCTATGGTGGGGAAAACAACCCGTTGGCAAGGCCATGAGACACCTTCAGTGGGAAAAACAGCTCCTTGGTGCACCTTGGGTGGGCAAAACACCCCGTTGGTATGTTCACTAGGCACCTTAGGTGGGAAAAACAACCCGTTGGGCACCTTCAATAGACAAAAAAAAACTTTGGTGCATCTTTGGTGGGCAAAATAGCCCATTGAGACGGCCGTTAGACACCTTTCGTGGGAAAAACAACACCTTCATGCACCTTCAATGGGCAAAAGAACCCATTGGCATGGCTGTTAGGCACCTTCGGAGGGAAAAACAATCCCTTGGGTTCCTTCTGTGGGAAAAACAGAATGTTGGTGCAATTTTGGCGGGCAAAAAAGCCCTTCATCATAGATGTTGGGCACCTTCTGCTTTAAAAATAGCACCTTGGTGCACCTTTAGTGGGCAAAACAACTTATTAGCGCTGTTCATAGGCACATTCTAAGGGAAAAACAGCCCAGTTGGCACCTTCGGTCAAAAAAATAGCACGTTGATGCACCTTGGGTGGCCAAAACAACCCATCAGCACAACCGTTAGACAACTTTGGTGGTAAAACAACACCTTGGTGCATCTTTAGTGGGAAAAACAGCCTATTGGCCCAGCCGCTAGACACCTTCGGTTGGAAAAATAGCCCATTGGGCACCTTCAGTGGGAAAAACGACTCGTCGATGCACCTTCGGTAGGCAAAACAACTCATCGGTAAGGCAACAAGGCACCTTCGATGGGAAAAGCAGAGCATTGGTGCACCTACAGGGGGAAAAACAACCCTTCGGCATGGCTGCTAGGCACATTTACTAGGAAAAACAGCCCATTGCACACCTTCAGTTTGAAAAATAGCACATTGGTGCAACTTTGTTAGGTAAAACAACCCATTGGCATGGCCGCTAGGCACCTTTAGTGGGAAAAACTACACCTTAGTGAACCTTCAATGGGAAAAAGAACCTGTTGGCATCGTGGCTGGGCACATTTAGTGGAAAAAATAGTCCGTTCAGTACCTTCCGTGAAAAAAATAGCAAGTTGGTGCTCCTTCGGTGGGCAGCACAGCCTGTCAGCAAGGCCGCCAGGCACCTTTGGTGGGAAAAACAACACGTTGTGCACTTTTTATGGTAAAATAGTCCGTCGACACGTCCACTAGGCACTTTCAGTGGCTAAAACAGCCCGTTGGGCACCTTCAATGGGAAAAACAGTACATTGGTGCATCTTTGTAGGGAAAAATAGCCCATTGGCATGGCCACTAGGCACCTTAGGTGGGGAAAACAGCTGGTTGGGGGCCTTCGGTGGGAAAAACAGTACCTTGGTGGACCTTTGGTGGGCGAAATAGCCTGTCAGCACAACCACTAGGCATATTTGACGAGAAAGATAGCACGTTGGGAAACTTCGTGTGGAAAAACAACACCTTGGTGCACCTTTGATGGCCAGAACAACCTTTCAACATGGCTGCTAGGCACCTTCGGTGGGAAAACAGCTCCTTCGATGGAAAAAACACCCCGTTGGGCACCTTCGATGGGAAAAATAGCGCAATGGTGCACCTTCAGTGCGGAAAACAGCCCGTCGGCACAGCCACTTGCCATCTTCGCTGGGAAAAATTGCCCGTTGACACGATTTCTAGGAACCTTCGGTAGGAAAAAAGCCAGTTAGGCACCTTCGATGGGAAAAATAGCACCTTTGTACATCTTCAGTGGGAAAAACAACCCATTGTGCACGATCGCTAGGCACCTTTAGGGGGAAAATCAACACATTGGTGCTCCTTCGGTAGGCAAAGCTTCCTATTGGCAAGATAGCTAGGCACTTTCGGTGGGAACAATAGTCGGTTGGGCACCTTCGATATGAAAAACAGCACGTTGGTGCACCTTCAGTGGGCAAAATAGCCCGTCGGCACGGCTGCTAGACACCTTCAATGGGCAAAAAGGCTAGGTGACCATCAGTGGGAAAAATACTCTGTTAGGCACCTTTGATCAGAAAAACAACACGTTGCTGTACCTTCTTTGGGCAAAATAGCCCGTTGGCACGGCCGTTAGACGCCTATGGTGGCAAAAACAGCACCTTGGTGCGCCTTCGGTGGGAAAAATAGCCTATTGACAAGGTAGCTAGGCAACTTTGGTGGGTAAAACAACAAGTTAGTGGACCTTTGGTGGGTAAAATAGCCTATCGGCAAGTCCGCTAGGCACCTTCGGTAGGAAAAACAACACTTTAGTGCACCTTTGGTCGGCAAAACAACCCTTTAACACAGCCACTAGGCAGTTTCGGTTGCAAAAATAGCCTGTTGGGCACCTCAGGTGGGAAAAATAGCACGTTGGTGCACCTTCGGTGGGCTAAACAGCCCGCTGGCATGGCTAATATACACCTTGGGTAGGAAAAACAACACTTTGGTGAACCTTCGGAGGGAAAAATAGCCTGACGACACAACTACTAGGCACCTTCGGTAGGAAATACAGCCTACTAGGCAACTTCAATGGGAAAAACAATAACTTGGTGTACCTTTGGTGGGCAAAACAGCTAGTCGGCAAGGCCGCTAGGTATCTTCAAAGGGAGAAACAACACCTTGGTTGACCTTCGATGCGTAAAATAGCCCATTGGGCAACTTCAGTGGGAAAAATAGCACATTCATGCACCTTCGGTGGGTAAAACAGCCTGTCGGCACACCCGTTAGGTACATTTGGTGGAAAAAACAGCCTACTAGGTGCCTTTGTTTGGAAAAACAACACGTTGGTGCACCTTCGTTGGGCAAAAGAGCCTGTTGGAATGATCACTACGTACCTTTGGGGTGGAAATCAACACCTTGGTGCACCTTTGGTGGGCAAAATAGCCCGTTGCCGAGGTCATTAGGCACCTTCGATGGGAAAGAAAGCATGTCGGAGTGGCCGCTTGCCACCTTCGATGCGAAAAACAACACTTTGGTGAACCTTCAATGGGAAAAATAACCCATTGGCACCGTAACTAGGCACCTTCGTTAGGAAAAATAACCTATTAGGCACCTTCAATGAGAAAAACAATGTGTTGGTGAACCTTCGGTGGGTAAAATAGCCCTTCGGCATGGCCGTTAGACACCTTCAGTGGAAAAAAAGCCCCGTTGGGAACAGCACATTGGTGCACCTTTGGTGAGCCAAACAGCCCTTTGGCACGGCCGCAAGGCACCTTCGGTTTGGAAAAGAACACCTTGGTTCACTTTGGGTGGGCAAAACAGCTTGTGGCATGGTCGCTAGGCACCTTCGTTGGGAAAAATAGTCCGTTGGTACATCTTGGGTGGGAAAAATCGCCCATTAGCATGGCCACTAGACCCCTTCAGTGGGAAAACAACACTTTGGTGCACCTTCGGTGGGCAAAATAGTCCCTCTGTATAGCCTCTAGGCATGTTCGGTGCGTAAAACAACCCGTTGGGCACCTTTGGTGAGAAAAACAATTTATTGGTGCAACTTCGGTAGGCAAAGCAGCCCATCAGTACAGCTGCTAGGCACCTTCGATGGGAAAAATGGCATGTTAGTGCATCTTCGGTGGGTAAAACAGCCCATCAGCACAGTTGCTAGGTACATTTGGTGGGAAAAATAGCGCTTAGTGCACCTTCGGTGGGCAGACAACTCATTCAGCACCTTCGGTGGGAAAAACAGTTCATTGGTGCACCTTCGTTAGGCAAAACAGTCCGTTGGCACGACCGCTAGGAACCTTTGATAGGAAAAATAGCACGTTGGTGCATCTTTGGGAGGAAAAAGAGCTCGTTAGCATGGCCGCTGCACACATTAGTTGGGAACAACAATCCGTTGGGCACCTTTAGTGGGAAAACTAAACCTTGGTGCACCTTTAGTGGGCAAAACAGCATGTCGGTGGGAGAAACAACACCTTGGTGTAACTTCGATGGGAAAAGCCACCCATTGGCACCATCGCTAGGCACGTTCGTTGGGAGTACGATGGTGCACCTTCGATGGGCAAAAAAGCTCATCAGCACGGCCGCTAAGCACCTTCGATGGGAAAAATAACACGTTACTGCACCTTCGATGGGCAGAACAGCCTGTCAACAAGGCCAGAAGGCACCTTTGTTGGGAAAAATAGCATGTTGATGCACCTTTGGTGGGAAAAATAGCCTGTCAGCACGGGTACCAAGCTCCTTCAGTGAGAAAAACTGCACTTTGGGGCACTTTTAGTGGGAAAAATAGCCCCTTTGGCACCTTCAATGGGAAAAAAACTCGTTGGTGCACCTTTGGTGGGCAAAACAGCCTGTCAGTGCGGTCACTAGGCACCTTAGGTAGCAAAAACAGCACCTTGGTGCACCTTTGTTGGGCAAAACAACCCATCGATATGATCGCTAGGCACCTTTGATGGGAAAAACAGCCCACTGGGCATCTTCGGTGGGAAAAATAGCACAATGGTCGATCTTTGGTGGGATAAATAGCCCATCGGCACGACCGTTAGGCACCTTTTGTGGGAAAAACAACACCTTGGTGCACCTTCAGGGGGCAGAACAGCCCGTCAGCACAGCCACTAGGCTCCATTAGTAAGAAAAACAACACCTTAGGACACTTTCAGTGAAAAAAATAGCCCGTTGACATGGTTGCTAAACACCTTTGGTAGGAAAAACAGTCAGTTGGCATAGTCACTAGGCACCTTCAGTGGGAAAAATAGCACCTTGGTACACTTTCAAGGTGGGAAAAAGCTCGGCAGCCATCGGTGGGAGAAACAACCCATTGGGCACCTTCGGTAGGATAAACAACATGTTGGTGAACCTTCGATGGGCAAAACAGCTCGTCAGCACGTCCGCTATGCACCTTCAATGAGAAAAACAGCACGTTGGTGCACCTTCGGTGGGCAAAATAGCCCGTCGACACAACCGCTAGACACCTTTGATGTGAAAAATAGCAAGTTGGTGCATCTTTAGTGGGCGAAACAGCCAGTCTGTGCGGCTTGTAAGCATCTTCGGTGGGAAAAACTGCAAGTTGGTGCACCTTTGCTGGGTAAAATTAACAGCCCGTTGGCACGGATGCAAGAAATCTTTGGTGGAAAAAACAGCATTTTGATGCACCTTCAATGGGCAAAACATCACATTGGTGTACCTTTGGTGTCCAAAATAGCCCGATGGCATGACTGCTAGGCACCTTCGGGGAAAAAAACAACACCTTGGTGCACCTTCTATAGGAAAAATAGCACCTTGGAATAGCTGGTCGGCAGGGTCGGCTAGAACCATCGGTAGGAAAAAACGGCTCGTCGGCACAGCCGCCACGCACATCCAATGGAAAAAACAAGACGTTGGTGCACCTTCGGTGGGCAAAACAGCCAGTCGCCATAGTTGCTAGGCACCTGTGGTGATAAAAATAGCCCATTGGGATCCTTCAATGGGGAAAAAAACCTATTGGCATGGTCGCTAGGCACTTTTGGTAGAAAAATAGTAACTTGGTGCACTGTTGGTGGGCAAAATAGCTTGTCGGCACGGTCGGTAGGCTCCTTCGGTGAGAAAAATAGCATCTTGGGGTACTTTCAGTGGAAAAATAGCGAGTTGGCATGGTCGTTAGACACCTTTGGTGGGAAAAACAGTTCCTTGGTGGGAGAACCAACATCTTGGTCCACCTTCGGTGGGACAAACAACACGTTGGTGCACCTTCGATGGGCAAAACTGCCCGTTGGCGCAGTCATTAAGTCGGTGGGATAAATAGTCTACTAGGTACCTTCGTTGGGAAAACTAGCAAGTTGTTGAACCTTTTGTGGGATAAACAACACCTTCGATGGACAGAACAATCTGTTGGCATAGTCACTAGGCACTTTGGTTAGGAAAAACAGCCCATTGGACACCTTCGATGGGAGAAACAGCCTATTGGGCACCATCAACAGGAAAAACACCACGTTGGTGCACCTTCAACGGGCAAAATAGCTCATTGATATGTCTTCTGGGTACATTTAGTGGGAAAATTAGCCTACTGGGCACCTTCGTTGGGAAAAACAGCACATTGGTGCGCCTTCCGTGGGAAAAACAACACCTTGCTACACCTTCTGTGGGAAAAACAGCCCATTGGCACTGCTGCTAGGCACCATTGGTAGGAAAAATTGCTCGTTGGCATAGTCGCTAGGTATCTTTGGTAGGAAAAATAGCCAGTTGGGCACCTTCGGTGGGGAAAACAACACCTTGGTGAACTTTCGGTGGGAAAAACAGCCCGTTGTCTACCTTTAGTAGGAGAAACAGCACATTAGTACACCTTCGGTGGGTAAAACAGCCAGTTGGCATGACCACTAGGCAACTTCGATGGGAAAAATAACACCTTGGTGCACCTTCGGTAGGCAAAAAAGATTGGCAGCAGTCGGTGGGAAAAACAGCCCATTGTGCACCTTCGGTGGGAAAAATAGCACGTTGATGCACCTTCGGTGGGGAAAACAACCAGTCTAAATGGCAGTTAGGCACATTCGGTTGGAAAAACCTCCCTTGAGCACCTTCGGTGGGAAAACCAACACGTTGGTGCACCTTCGGTGGGCAAAACAGGCAATTGGCATGCTTTCTAGGAACAATCGGTGGGAAAAACAGCCCATTGGGCATCTTTGGAAAGAAAACAAAACCTTGGTGCACCTTCGATGGGCAAAAATGCTCGTCGGGACCGCCGCTAGGCACCTTTGGCAGTAAAAACAACACCTTGGTGCACCTTCGGTTGGAAAAAGAGGTCGTTGGCATAGTCGCTAGGCACCTTTGATGGGAAAAACAGTTCATTGGTGCACCTTTGGTGGGAAAAACAACACATTGGTGCATCTTCGATGGGAAAAATAGCTTGTTGGCATGACGGTTAGGCACCGTTGGTGGGAAAAACAACCCACTGGGCACTTTCAGTGGGAAAACAGCAGGATGGTGTACCTTTGGTGGGCAAAACAGCTTGTTAGCAAGGCCGCTAGGCACCTTCAGTGGGAAAAACAGCACGTTGGGCATCTTCGGTTAGAAAAATAGCACGTTGGTCAACCTTCGGTGGGAAAAATAGCAAGTTGTTTGACCTTCTTTGGGAAAAACAGCTCGTCACCACTGCCACTAGGCACCTTTGGTAGGAAATACAGCTCCTTGGTGCACCTTCAGTGGGCAAAATAGCTTGCCGGAACGGTCGCTAGGCTCCTTCGGTGGGAAAAGCAACACGTTGGTGCACCTTTGGTGTTCAAAATAGCCTGTCGGGATGACCGTTAGGCACCATCGGTGGGAAAAATGCACCTTGATGTACCTTTGGTTCCTAAAAAAGCCCATCGCCTCTTCGATGGGCAACATCGAGTGGGAAAAATAACATATTGGTGCACTTTTGGTGGGCAAAACAACCCATCGGCACGGCCGCTAGGCAACTTTGAGGGGAAAAAAGCACATTGGTGCACGTTCAATGGGTAAAACAACCCATCAGCACGGTTGCTAGGTACGTTTAGGGGGAAAAATAGCCCGCTGGGCACCTTCGTTGGGAAAAACAGCACCTTGGTACACCTTTTATAAGCAAAACTACCTATTGGCATAGTCATTAGGCACCTTTGGGGAGAAAATCAACACCTTGGTGCACCTTCGGTGGGTAAAACAACCTATTGGCAAGGTCTCTAGGTACCTTCAGTGGGAAAAAGCCCATTGGCCACCTTTGGTGGGAAAAATAGAATGTTCGTGCAGCTTCGGTGGGCAAAACAACTCGTCGGCAAGGCCGCAAGGCACTTTTGGTAGGAAAGACAACACGTTGGTGCACCTTGGCTGGGATAAACAGCCCGTTGAGACGAACAGTAGGCACTTTTGATGGGAAATACAACCAGTTGGGCACCTTCGGTAGGAGAAATAGCTCGTTGGTGAACCTTCTGTGGGTAAAATAGCCCTTTAGTACGACCGTTAGACACCTTCGGTGGGAAAAACAACACCTTTGGTTGGAAAAATAGCTCGTTGGTGCAGCTGTTAGGCACCTTAGGGTGGAAAAAGAGCTCGTTGGAAACCTTCGGTTGGAAAAACGACACATTGGTCCACCTTCGGTAGGTAAAATTGGTAAACACCTTTAGTGGGAAAAACAGCACGTTGGGCATCTTCGGTGGGAAAAATAGCCTGTTGGCACGATCGCATGGAACATTTGGTGGGAAAAATAGCACCTTGGTGCACTTTTAGTGGGCAAAACAACCCGTCGGCACGACCACTAGGCTCCTTTGGTGGGAAAAAAAGAACCTTGTGACGCTTTCAGTGGGAAAAACAACCCATTGGCACAGTCGCTAGGCACCTTTAGTGGGAAAAATAATCCATTGGCACAGTCGCTAGGCACTTTAGGTGGGAAAAATAGCACGTTTTCATGCACCTTAGGTAGGGAAAACAGCTGGTTGGGACGGCCGCTAGGCAGTGTTAGTGGGAAATACAGCCCATTGGGCACCTTTAGTGGTAAAAATAGCAGGTTGGTGCACCTTCGATGGGCAAAACAACCTGTCGGCCCAGTCATTAGACACCTTCGGTTGGAAAAATAGCCTGTTGGCACGATCGCGAGGCTCCTCTTGGGGGAGAACCAACACTTTGGTGCACCTTTGGTGGGCAAAATAGCTCGTTGGAAAGGTCACTAGGCACTTTCAGTGGGAGAAATAGACCGCTGGGTGCCTTCGGTGAGAAAAGCATCACATTGGTGCTCCTTCGGTGGGCAAAATAGCCTATCAACATGGACGTTAGACAACTTCGCTAGGAAAAATAACACCTTAGTGCTCCTTTGGTGATCAAAACAACTCATTGGCACGGCTTCTAGGCACCTTCAGTGGGTAAAACAGCCCATTGGGCACCTTTGGTAGGAAAAATAGCAAGTTGTTGTTTCTTCGGTCGGTAAAACAGGGCGTCGACACAACCGCTAGGCACCTTTAGAGGGAAAAACAACATGTTGGTCCTCCTTCGGTGGGAAAAGTAGCATGTCGGCACAGTTGCTAGGCACCCTCAGTGGGAAAAACACCATGTTGGTGTTCCTTCGTTGAGCAAAACAACCTGACAGTATGATTACTAGGAAGATTCGTTGGGAAAAATAGCCCATTGTGCACCTTCGATGGGAAAAACAACACTTTGGTCACCTTCAGTAGGGAAAACATCCCTTCGACATGGCTGCTAGGTACCTTTGGAAAGAAAAACAGTCCCTTGGTGCACCTTCGGTGGGAAAAATAGCTTGTCAGCATTGTCGCTAAGAACCTTCAATTGTAAAATTGCCCATTGGGCACCTTCGGTGCGAAAAACAGCAAGTTGGTGTAGCTTGTGTGGGAGGAATAGCCCGTTGGCACCGCCACTGGGCACCTTCGATTTGTAAAACAACACCTTGGTGCACCTTCAGTGGGAAAAATAGCAAATTGGCACAGTCGCTAGGCACCTTCGGTGGGAAACATAGCCCGTTAAGCATTTTAGGTGGGAAAAATAGCTTGTTGGTGCACCTTGGGTGGGCAAAATAGCTCATCGGCATGACCACTAGTTGTCTTCGATGGGAAAAATAGCCCGTTGGGCACCTTCAGTGGGAAAAAAACACCTTGGTACACCTTCAGTGGGTAAAATAGCTTGTTGACATAGTCACTAGGCACATTCGATGGGAAAAGCAACCCGTTGGGCACCTTTGGTGGGAAAAACAGCACCTTGGTGCACCTTCGACAGGAAAAATGGCCCATCGGCACTGCCACTAGGCACCTTTAGTGGGAAAAACAACATTTTCGTGCACCTTTGGCTTGAAGAACAGCTCGTTGACACAGTCGATAGGCACCTTCGGTGAGAAAAATAGCCCGTTGGGCACATTCTTTGGGAAAAATAGCATGTTGATGCACCTTTGGTGGGAAAAATAGCCCATCAGCACGGTCGCTAAAAACCTTTGGTGGGAAAAGCAGCCCGTTGGGAACCATCAGTGGGAAGTATAGCACATTGGTACAGCTTCGGTGGGCAAAATTGCCCGTCAGCAAGGCAGCTAGGCACCTTTAATGGGAAAAATAGCACGTTGGTGCACCTTGGGTGGGCAAAACAGCCCATCAACATGGCTGTTAGGTTCTTTCAGTAGGGAAAATAGTTCGTTGGGCACCTTTGGAGGGAAAAATAGCCCGTTGGTACAGCTTTGATTAGCAAAACAGGCAGTTGGCACAGTCGTTAGGCACATTCAGTGGGAAAAACAGCACCTTAGTGCATCTTCAATGGGAAAAATAGCCTATTAGGCACTTTTGGTGAGAAAAACAACTTGTTGGTGCACCTTTAGTGGGCAAAATAGCCCATTAGCAAGGTTGCTAGGCACTTTGGTAGGAAAAATAGGACATTGGTGCACTTTTAATGGGCAAAGCAACTCGTCGGCAAGGCCGCTAGGCACTTTTAGTGGCAAAAACAGCCCGTTGGGCCCCTTTGGTGGGAAAAACAGCATGTTGTACACCTTCGGTAGGCAAAATAGCCTGTTGGCATGGCCGCTAGGCATATTCGACGGGAAAAACAACCCGTTGGGTACCTTTTGTGGGAAAAACAACACCTTGGTGCACCTTCGGTATGAAAAATAGCCTATTGGCACGGTCGTTAGACACTTTTGGTTTGAAAAACATCCCGTTGGTGCACCTATGGTGGACAAAACAACCCGTCAGCAAGGCCGCTAGGTACCTTCGGTAGGAAAACCCGCACATTGGTGCACTTTTGCTGGGAAAAACAATTCGTCGGCACAGCTGCTAGGCATTTTCAGTAGGAAAAATAGCCCATTGGGCCCCTTCCATGGGAAAAGCAGCACATTGGTGCACATTGTGTTGACAAAATAGCCCATCGGAAAGGCCACTAGGAACCTTTGGTGGGAAAAACAGTAATTTGGTGCACCTTTGAAAGAAAAACCAACGGTCGGTATAGTCGTTAGGCACCTTTGGTGGGAAAACAGCCCGTTGGGTAACTTCTGTGGGAAAATCAGCCCGTTGGTGGGAAAAATAGCACGTTGTTCACCTTCAGTGGGAAAAATAGCCCATCGGCATGGCCGTTAGGCAACTTTGATGGGAAAAACAGCACGTTTGTGCACCTTCGATGGGAAAAACAGCACGTTAGTGCACCTTCTGTAGGAAAAACAACACGTTTGTGCAACTTAGATGTGAAAAACAGTCTATTGGCACAGTTCTTAGGCATCTTCAATGGGAAAAATATCTCGCTAGGCACCTCCAGTATGGAAAACAACACGTTGGTGCTCCTTCGATAGGCAAAACAACCCCTGGCCATGATCGCTACGCACCTTTGGTGGGAAGAACAATTCATTGGGCACATTCGGTGGGAAAAAGAGCATGTTGGTGCACCTTGGGTGGGCAAAACAGCCCGTTGACACGGCTGCTAAGTACTTTCGGTGGGAAAACAATACCTTGGTGCACCTTCAGGGGGCAAACCAGCCCGTTTGGCAACTTCGATGAGAAAAACAGCACGTTGGTGCGCCTTTGATGGGCAAAATAGCCCATTGCACGGTTGCTAGGCATTTTCGGTGAGAAAAACAACAACTTGGTGCACCTTCGGTGGGAAAAACAACCCATTTGACAAAACATTGGTGCACCTTGGATGCGTAAAATAGCCCGTTGGCATGATCACTTTGCACATTCAGTGGGAAACAACCCATTGGGCACCTTCAGTGGGAAAAATAGCACCTTGATGGACCTTCGATGGGCAAAACAACCCGTTGGCATGGCCGCTAGGTGCCTTTGGTGGGAAAAATAGCCCATTGGCCACCTTCGGTGGGAAAAATAGTACCTTGGTTCATCTTTGGTTGGCAAACAGTCCGTTTGCATGGCCACTGGGCATCTTTGGTGGAAAAAATAGTCTTTTGTGAACTTTCACGAGGAAAACAACACATTGGTGCACCTTGGGTGCACGAAACAGCCTATTGGCATTGCTGCTAGGAACCTTTGGTGGGAAATACAGCCTATTGGGCACCTTCATTGGGAAAAATAGCACGTTAGTGCACGTACGATGGGAAAAACAACACCTTGGTGCAACTTTGGTGGGCAAAAAAGTCCATCGGCACGACTGCTAAGTTCCTTCGGTAGGAAAAACAACACCTTGGTGCAGGGTTGGTAGGAAAAATAGACCATGGGGCAACTTCGGTAGGAAAAATAGTGCGTTGGTGCACCTTCGGTGTGTAAAACAGCCTGTTGGCACGGTCACTAGGAAACATCGACAGGAAAAACAGTGCGTTGGTGCACCTTCGGTGGGTAAAACGGCCCATCAAAACGGCTACTAGGTACATTCGGTGGGAGAAACAGCCCGCTGGGCACCTTCGTTGAGAAAAACAACACCCCTAAGCACCTTCAGTGGGTAAAAAAGCCTAGTGGTATGGTCGCTAGGACCCTTTGGGTGGAAAATCAACACCATGGTGGACCTTTTGTGGGAAAAATAGCCCATCTTTGGTGGGAAAAACAGTCCGTTGGGAAAAACAACATGTTGGGCACCTTTGATGGGAAAAACAACACGTTTGTGCCCCTCAGGTCAGCAAAATAGCCCGTCAGGAAGGCCACTAGGCACCGTCGGGGGGAAAAACAACACATTGGTGCACCCTTGGTGGGAAAAACAGCCCGTGAGCACGGCCGCTAGGTACATTCGGTGGGAAAAAGGCCCGTTGGGCACCTTCGTTAGGAAAAACAGCACCTCGGTTCACCTTTGGTAGGAAAAACAGTTCATCAGCACGGCCGCTAGGCACGTTTGGTGGGAAAAACAACACCTTGGTACTCCTTCAGTGGGAAAAACAGCCCGTGGTAACGACCGCTAGGAACCTTCAATAGGAAAAACAGTCCAATGGGCATCTTTAGTGGGAAAAACAACACATTCGTGCCCCTTGGGTGGGCAAAAAAGCCCGTCAGCAAGGCTGCTAGGCACCTTCAATGGGAAAAACAGCACGTTGGTAAACCTTTGGTGGGCAAAACAACCCATCGTCACAGCTGCTAGGTACATTCAGTGGGAAAAACAGCCTTTTGGGTACCTTCATATGGAAAAACAGCACGTTGGTGCAACTTCGATAGGCAAAACAGTTCGTCAGCACGGCCGCTAGCCACCTTCGATGGGAAAAACAACACCTTGGTACACCTTTGGTGGGAAAAACAATCCGCTGGCACAGCCGCTAGGAATCTTCGATGAGAAAAACAACCCGTTGGGAAAATTCAGTGGGAAAAACAACACATTAGTGCACTTACGGTGCAAAATATAGCCCATTGGGCACCTTCGATGGGAAAAAAAGCACGTTGGTGCACCTTTGGTGTTCGAAACAGCCTGTCGACAAAGCCGCTTAGCTGCTTTGTTGCTAAAAACAGCCCGTTGGGTAACTTTGGTGGGAAAAACAACACGTTGGTGCACCTTGGGTGGGCAAAACAACCCATTAGTATGGTTGCTAGGCAACTTTGACGGGAAAAATAGCACGTTGGTGCACCTTTAGTAGGTAAAACAACCTATTAGCACAACCCATACATACATTCAGTGGGAAGAAAATCCCACTACGGCACCTTTTTTAGGAAAAACAACCTGTTGGCACAGTTGCTAGACACCTTTGGGGTAAAATCAACACCTTGGTGCACCTCCGATCGGCACAGCAGCCCATTGGCAAGGTCGCTAGGCACTTTCGGTGGGAACAACAATCTGTTGGGAAACTTAAGTGGGAAAAAAAACACGTCCTTCCACCTTAGGTAGGAAAAACAACCCGTTGTTAAGGCCGCTAGGCACCTTCAATGGGAAAAACAGAATGTTGGTGCACCTTCACTGGGCGAAAGAACCCGACAACATGGCTGCTAGATACCTTTGGTGGGAGAAACAACATGTTGGTGCATGTTCGATGGGAAAAACAGTTCGGTGGCATGGTCACTAGGTATGTACAATGGGAAAAACAGTTTGCTGGTGACTTTTGTTGGGAAAAACAATAGGTTGATGTACGATTTCTAGGCATCTTTGGGGGGGGAATCAATATCTTGGTGCACCTTCGGCGGGTAAAATAGCTCATTGGCAAGGTTCTTAGGCACCTTCGGTGGGTAAAATAGCCTATTCGGCACCTTTGGTGGGAAAAATAGAAAGTTACACCTTCAATGGGCAAAATAGCCATCGACACGACCGCTAGGCAAATTCGGCGGGAAAGACAGGACGTTGATGCACCTTCGATGGGATAAAACACTCGTTAGGCACCTTTGGTGGGAAAACGACATGTTGGTGCACCTTTGATGGGAAAAACAGCAAATTGGGACGACTGCTTGGCACATTCGGTCTGAAAAACAACCCATTGGGCACCATTGGCGGGAAAAACAACACTTTGGTGCACCTTCAGTGGAAAAAACAGCTCGTCGACACGGCCGCTAGGCACCTTTGGTGGGAAAAAAAGCCTATTCGGCACCTTCGGTGGGAAAAACAACACCTTTGTGCATCTTCAATTGGAAAACAACCCGTTGGGCACCTTTGGCAGGATCGCTTGGCACGTTCGGTGGGAAAAATAGCACATTAGGCACCTTCGGTGTGAAAAATAACATCTTGGTGTACAATGGGTGGGAAAAACAGCCTGTTGGTAGGGCTGCTAGGCACATTTTGTGAGAAAAACAACCTATTGAGCACCTTCATTTGGGAAAAACATCACCTTCGTGCACTTTTAGTGGGCAAAACAGTTCGTCAGCACGATCGCTAGGCACCTTTGGTGGGAAAAACATTAGTGAGCAAAAGAGCCTGCTGGCACCATTGTTAGGCTCCTTTGGGGGGAATCAACACCTAGGTACACCATCGGTGGGCAAAAAAGCTCGTTGGCTAGGTCGCTAGGCACCTTTGGTGGGAAAAACAGCCCGTTGGGCACCTTCGATGCCACAAACAACACGTTGGTTCACCTTATGTGGGCAAAATAGCTCATCGGCAAAACCTCAAGGCACCTTTGATGGGAAAATAACAATTTGTTGCACCTTCGGTGGGCAAAACAGTCTGTTGACATGATCCCTAGGTACATTTAGTAGGAAAAACAACTTGTTGGCCACGTTCTTTGGGAAAAACAACACGTTGATGCACCTTCAGTGTGGAAAATAACCTATTGTCACGATTGCTAGGCATCTTTCGGGGGAAATCAACACCTTGGTGCATCTTCGGTAGGCAAAACAGCCAGTTGGTAAGGTTTCTAGGCACCTTGGGTGGGTAAAACAACACATTGGGCAACTTCATTGGGAAAAACAAGATGTTGGTGCACCTTCGATGGGCCAATCAGCCCATCGACACGGCTGCTAAGCAAATTCAACGAGAAAGACAGCATGTTGGTGCACCTTCTGTGGAAAAAAATGCCCGTTTGGCACCTTCGGTGGGAAAAACAGCACGTTGGTACACCTTTGGTGGGAAAAACAACACGTTGGTGCACCTTTGATGGGAAAAACAGCAAATTGGCATGGTCCCTAGGCACCTTTTGTGGGAAAAACAACTTGTTAGGCACCTTCGGTGGGAAAAGCAACATATTGGTGCACCTTCGATGGGAAAACAACCCGTGGGCACAATCAGCAGGCACCTTCGGTGGGAAAAACAACCTGTTCGACACCTTCAATGGGAAAAACAACATGTCAGTGCACCTTGGGTGGGCAAAATAGCCCGTTGGCACGACTGCTTGGTACATTCAGTGGGAAAAACAGCCCTTTGGGCACCTTCGATGGGAAAAATAGCACCTTGGTGAACCTTCGATCGGCAAAACAGCCAGTCAGCACAGCCCATTGGCGCGGTCACTAGGCACCTTGGGTGGGAAAAACAACCCATTTGACACCTTCGGTGAGAAAAATAGCACTTTAGTGCACCTTTGTTGGGCTAAACAGCTTGTCGGCAAGGTCGTTAGACACCTTTGGTGGGAAAAACAGCACCTTGGTGCATCTTCGGTTGGCAAACAATCTATTTGGACGACCGTTAGGCACCTTCAGTTGGAAAAATAGCCTGTTGGGCACTTTCGGTAGGAAAAACAGCACATTGGTGCACCTTTGATGGGCCAAACAACATGTTGGGTACCTTTGGTGGTAAAAACAGCACGTTGGTGCACCTTTAGTGTGCAAAATAGCCCGTTGGCACAGTCACTAGGCATATTTGGTGGGAAAAACAACCTATTGGGCACCTTCTTTAGGAAAAACAGCACCTTGGTTCACCTTCGGTGGGTAAAACAATCTATTGGCACAGTCGCTAGGCATCTTCGGTTGGAAAACAACAGCTTGGTACATCTTCGGTGGGAGAAACAGCCCGTTGGCATAGCTACTAGGAACCTTTGGTGGGAAAAATAACTCGTTGGGTAGTTTTGGTGGGAGAAACAACACGTTAGTGCACCTATGGTGGGAAAAACAGCATGTTGGGCACCTTCAGTAGGAAAAATAGCACGTTGGTGCACCTTTCATGGGAAAAACAACACATTAGTACGTCCACTAGGCACATTTGGTGGTAAAAACTGTGCCTTAGGCATTCTTCGTTAGGAAAAATAGTATCTTGGGGCACTTTCGGTGGGTAAAACAGTGCATTGGGACGGCCGCTAGGCACCTTTGGTGGGAAAAACAACACCTTGGTACAACTTCGGTTGGAAAAACATCCCATTGGACACCTTTAATGGGAAAAACGACACGATGGTGCACCTTCAGTAGGCAAAACAGTGCATTGGTGCACCTTTGGTGGCACATACAACCTTTCGACACGACTGCTAGGCACCTTTGGTGGGAAAAACAGCTCCTTTGGTGTGAAAAAAAACCCGTTGGCATGGTCGTTTAGCAACTTTGGTGGGAAAAACAACCCGTTGGGCTCCTTTAGTGTGAAAAATAGCACATTGGTTCACCTTTGGTGGGGAAAACAGGCCATCGACAAAGCTGCTAGGCACCTTCGGTGGGAAAAATAGCCCGTTAACACGGTCGCTAGGCACCTTCAGTAGGAAAAATAGCCTATTGGGCACCTTCAGTGGGAAAAATAGCACCTTGGTGCACCTTCGGTGGGAAAAATAGCCCGTTAGGCACCTTTGGTAGAAGAAACAACTCATTGGTAGACCTTTGGTGGCCAAAGCAGCCTGTCGGCATGGTCGTTAAGGGGCTTCGATTTAAAAAACAGACCATTGGGTACCTTCTAATATGAGCAGGACTAGGGATACACTTAGAACTTAAAGATAAGAAGATTTGGTTTAATTTAATTCTTCATCACTTAAGCCTAAAAAAACATATGGATCCAGTAGTGGCACGACACATCATACCTATTTATTTAGTTTTTGGACTTTGTTTCTTTGGGCTTCCATATATTTTAGCCTAACCTTTTTGTTATTTAACCTTGGTATAAATATGTGTTTTTAGGTCAAAAATTTTGGAACTTTTTAGATCATAATTGTTGAAAAGCTGTCAGCGTCAATAGGGAGAAACATTATTCTCTTGTTCTTGTTACCTTTCGAACCTTCTTCACTTATTAATTGATTTTCCAATTGTGGCATGTTGTTAGTTCTTTTCTGGGTTAGTTTTGATCATCGGGATTACTTGGAACAAGTTTCTAAGAGGTGTTGTAGAGATTAGCCTTGTGTATCCCTTAGTTAGTTTTCGTTGTTGTTCACGCACTGTCTTGTACTGTTCCACACTATTCAGTACTGTTCCACACTGTTCATTGGGTACTGTTCACTGTGACTGTTGATCGCACATTCTGTTTAACGTGTCAGATTGGTATCAGAGCTAGTTTGGAGGATAATTCTTATTCAACTCCATCAAAATTCAAGAAACTGCCACTATCACTGTCCAATTATCATCGTATCATCAATTCAGGTATATCATTTTATTTACAATGTTACAGGGAGGTAGTAATGATGACAACCAAGGGAGAGATGCAACTATTTCTTTCACTTTAAAAGTCGTGCAACAACAATTTGAGAGGTTCAATGTAACCTTAAATGAGGTTAGGGGACAATTGGATGAGCTCAAACAAGGGAGACGCAAGGAACCTCAAGGTAGGCATGTAGATGAGATAGTTTGTGTTGAGTATGTTATTGTTAGTGAAGCACTTGAAGATAGTGCTCGGGTTGAAAATGAGTATGATGAGCAAGTTGTTATTGATGATGTACTTAATGTTATTGCTTAGGATGAGAATATAAAGTTTGATCAACTTGAACCTAAACAATATGAGAAGGGCTCGGGTAGTGAGTTTGAAAAGAGTGTTGATGGAATAGAGGTCGAAAAGAAAATAGAAATTGACCTATTAGTAAGTGATTGCACATGTGAGGAAAAGAAAGTGGAATGTGCAAGAGAGAAGAGCTCAGTGGGAGAGAAAACAAGTGAAGAGAAAGAGATAAAATTGAGCTTGTACGTTAATAGGAAAGATTTAAGAACTTGTGGAGAGAAAAGAACACTTTATGTGATTACAAGTGGGGAGTGTTTTATTTATGAAATTAATCCTAACCATGTTTTTCCAAGTGGTTTTAAGTCTTTTTTACAAGAGATTAGTAATGTGTTCCTTGAATAGATAAGGAGCAGGGTGTATGCAAGTCAAGCCCACAAGGGATGTAAGATGGTGATCTTTGACCTTGGTGGTTAGGTTTGGATGCATATGAGGAAGAAGAGGTTTCCTACCTAAAGGAAATCTAAGTTAGATCCTAGAGATTCGAGGATGAATCTTCTTGAGGAAGGAGGGGATGATGTGAGCAGGATTAAGGATACACTTGGAGCTTAAAATAAGAAGATTTGGGTTATTTTAATGCTTCATCACTTAAGCCCAAAAAAATATATGGATCTAGTAGTGGCGCGATATGTCATACGTATTTATTTAGTTTTTCGACTTTTTTTCTTTGGGCTTCCATATATTTTAGCTCAACCTTTTTATTATTTAATCTAAGTATAAATATGTATTTTTAGGTCAAAATTTTCAAAACTTTTTAGATCATAATTGTTGAAAATTCTTCGGCTTCAATAGGGAGAAACATTATTCTCTTGTTCTTGTTACCTTTCGAACCTTCTTCACTTATCAATTGATTTTCCAATTGTGGCGTGTTGATAGTTCTTTTCTGGGTTAGTTTTGATCATCGGGATTGCTTGGAAAAGATTTCCAAGAGGTGTCGTAGAGATTAGCCATGTGTATCCCTTAGTTAATTTTCAGTACAGTTCATGCACTATTCGGTACTGTTCCCTACTGTTCGGTACTGTCCACCACTGTTCGGTACTGTTCACCTGACTATTCGGTACTATTCTGCACTATTCATCATGGTTCTATTCATCGGTGCTGTTCATCGTGACTGTTCATCGTGCATTTTGTGAAGCGTGACACCACCTTCGGTAGGAAAAAAGGTACGTTGGTGCCCCTTCGGTGGGCAAAACAACTTGTTAGCACGGTTGCTAAGCACCTTCGGTAGGGAAAACAACACCTTGGTGTACCTTTGGTGGGTAAAACAACCCATTAACACGACCGCTAGGTACATTCGGTAGGAAAAAAACCCCGGTGCCTTCGTTAGGAAAAACAGTACTTTGGTGCACCTTCAGTGGGCAAAACAGCCTATTGGCACAATCGCTAGGCACATTTGGCAGGAAAATGAACACCTTGGTGCACCTTCGGTGGGTATAACAGCCTGTTGGCATGGTCGCTAGGCACTTTTGGTGGGAACAACAGTCCTTTGGGAAACTTAAGTAGGAAAAACAGCACGTTCATATACCTTAGGTGGGCAAAACAACCCGTCAGCAAGGCAGCTAAGCACCTTCGGTCGGAAAAATAGCACGTTGAGGCACCTTCGCTGGGCAAAATAGCCTGTCGACATGGCTGCTAGGCACTTTCAGTGGGAAAAACAGCGCCTTGGTGCACGTTTGGTGAGCAAAGTAGCCCATTGGGACGGCTGCTAGACACCTTCAGTGTGAAAAAAAGTATGGGGGGTTAAACATCCCTCAGCACGGCCGTTAGACACCTTTGGTAGGAAAAATGGCCTATTGGGCACTTTCAGTGGGAATAACAGCACGTTGGTGCACCTTTGGTGGGCAAAACAACCCTTCGGTACAGCCTCTAGGCACCTTCGATTTCAAAAACAGCACCTTGGTGCTCCTTGGGTGGGAAAAATAGCCCGTTGGCTCGGTCACTAGGCACCTTCATTGGGAAAACAGCCGGTTGTGCACCTTCAGTGGGAAAAACAACACGTTGGTGCACCTTGGTTGGGCAAAATAGCTCGTCAGCAAAGCTGCTAGACACCTTCAATGGGAAAACAACACCTTGGTAAATCTTCAGTGGGCAAAATAGCCCCTTAGAATGGCCGTTAGGGACGTTCGATGGTTAAAATAGCTGGTTGGGCACCTTAGGTGGGAAAAATAGTTCATTGGTGCACATTCGGTAGGCAAAACAGCCTGTCAGCATGGCCAGGCCACCTTCGATGGGAAAAACAGCACGTTGATGCACCTTGGGTGGGTAAAACAGTCCATTAGCACTGCCGCTAAGTATATTCAGTGGGAAAGCAGCCTGCTAGGCACTTTTGTTGGGAAAAACAGCCCATCGGAAAGGCCGCTAGGCACCTTCGATGGGAAAAATAGAATGTCGGTGCACCTTCGATGGGCAAAACAGCCCGTTGGTGCTCCGTCGCTGGGAAAAACAGCCCAACAGCATAGCCGTTAGACACCCTAAGTAAGAAAAATAGCATCTTAGTGCACATTCGGTGGTCAAGAAAGCCCGTTGGCATGGCCGTTGGACACGTTTGGTGGGTAAAACAGCATGTTGGGCACCTTCGATGGGAAAAACAGCACATTGGTGCACCTTCGGTGGTCAAAACAGCCTGTCGACAAGGCCACTAAGCATCTTCGGTGGGAAAACAGGAAGTTGGTGTACCTTTGATAGGCAAAAGAACATGTCTACACAGCTCGTCGTCACGGCCGCTAGGTACTTTCAGTAGGAAAAATAGCACCTTGTTACCCGTTCGAAGGGAAAAACAACCTATCAACATGGTTGCTAGGCACCTTCGGTGGGACAATAGCCTGTTGGGTACCTTCTATGGGAAAAATAGTAAGTTGGTGCACCTTCGATGGGAAAAACAACACCTTGGTGCACCTTCAATGGGTAAAACAGCTCGTTGGGCAACTTAGGTGGGAAAAACAATATGTTGGCGCACCTTCGGTGGGGAAAGCAAGCCACCGGGACGGCCGCTAGGAGACTTCGACGAGAAAAACAATACGTTGGTAAACCTTCGGTGGGCAAAACAACACGTCAACATGGCCATTAGATACATTTGATGGGAAAGACAACCTACTGTCCACCTTCGTTTGCAAAAACAGCATGATGGCGAACCTTCGATGTGAAAAAGAGCCTATTGGCACGGTCACTAGGCACCTTTAGGGGGAAATCAACACCCTAGCACACCTTCGGTGGGCAAAACAGTCAGTTGGCAAGGCCGTTAGGCACCTTCGGTGGGAAAAACAACCTGTTGGGCACCTTTAGTGGGAAAAAAGCACGTTGGTACACCTTCCGTAGGAAAAACAACACATTGGTGAACCTTCGGTGGGGAAAACAGCCCGTCGGCCTGACCGCGAGGCACCTTTGGTGGGCAAAATAGCCCGTTGGGCACCTTCAATGGGAAAAACAGCACGTTCATGCACCTTCGGTGGGCAAAATAGCTCGTTGGCACGAACATTTGACACCTTCGGTTGGAAAAACAGTAGCTTCGTGCACCTTCAGTGGGCACCAAATGACACGGTCGTTAGGCACATTCGGTGGGAAAAACAGTCCCTTGGGCACCTTTAGTAGGGAAAGCAACATGTTGGTGCACCTTTGGTGGGAAAATAGCCCCTTCTATTTAGAAAACAGCACGTTGGTATACCTTTGGTGGGTAAAACAACACCTTCCATTTTAAAAACAGCATATTGGTGCACCTTCGGTGTGAAGAACAACCAGTCGACACAGCCGCTAGACACATTCGGTGGGAAAAACAGCACATTGGTGCACCTTCAGTGGGAAAAACAATCCATCAGCACGGCTGCTAGGCACCATCAATGGGAAAAAGAACCCCCTGGTACACCTTCGGTGGGCAAAATAGCCCGTTGGCATGGTCGCTAAGCACCATCGGTGAGAAAAACAGCCCATTGGACACCCTCGGTGGGAAAAACAGGACGTTAGTGCGCCTTTGGTGCTAAAAACAGCACGTTAGTGCACCTTCGGTGGGAAAAACAACACATTGGTGGCCCTTCGATTGGGAAAACAGCCCGTTGGCATGACCATTAGGCACCTTCAGTGGGAAAAACAACCCATTGGCCACGTTTAGTGGGAAAAACAACACCTTCATGCACCTTCGGTAGGCAAAACAACCCATCAGCACAGCTGTTTGATACCTTTGTTGGGAAAAATAGCACTTTGGTGCACCTTCAGTGAGCAAGAGAACCCATTGGCCACATTCAGTGGGAAAAACAACCCTTTCGGCACCTTTGGTGGGAAAAACAGCACGTTGGTGCACCTTGGGTGGGTAAAACCCCCTATTTGCACAGCCGATAGACCCCATGGTGCACCTTCAGTGGGGAAAAGAGCTCAATGTTGTACCTTCAGCGAAAAAACAGCCCATTGGGCACCTTCGATGAGAAAAATAACACGTTGGTGCAGCTTTGTTAGGTAAAATAGCTCGTCGACAAAGTCATTAGATACCTTCGTCTTGGAAAACAGATCCTTGATGCACTTTAGGTCAACAAAACAACTTGTTGGTATAGCAGCTAAGCACCTTCGTTGGGAGAAAAAGCCCATTGGGCACTTTCATTAGGAAAAACAGCTCCTTGGTGTCCCTTTGGTGGGAAAAACAGAACATTGGTGCAGCTTTGGTGGGAAAAACCACCTGTGGGCACGGCCATTAGACACCTTCGGTGGGAAAAACAATCCTTTGGGCACCTTCGGTGGGAAAAAAAGCACGGTATTTCACCTTCGGTGAGCAAAATAGCCCTTCAGTACGCCCGATAAGCAACATCAATTTTAAAAATAGCACATTAGAGCATCTTCGGTGAGCAAAATAACCTTTTGGCACGGTTGCTAGGCTCCTTCGGTTGGAAAAATAGCCCGTTAGGCATATTCGATGGAAAAGCAGCATGTTGGTGTGCCATGGGTGGGCAAAACAGTTGGTCGGCACGGCTGCTACACACCTTCGGTGGGTAAATGGCACCTTGTTGCACCTTTAGTGGGCAAAACAACTTGTCGGTATAGTCGCTAGGCACCTTCGGTTGGCAAAATAGTCCATTGGGCACCTTCGGTGGGAAAAATAGCTTGTTGGTGCACCTTCAGTATGCAATGTGGGGTGCCTTTGGTTGGTAAAATAGCCTATTGGGCACCTTAGACGGGAAAAGCAGCATGTTGGTGCACCTTCAACGGAAAAACAATCCGTCGGCATGGCAGTCAGGCACATTCAGTAGGAAAAACAGTTCGTTGGGCACCTTAGGTGGGCAAAATAGCCCGTTGACATGGCCGCTAGGCATCTTCAGTAGGAAAAATAACACCTCGATGCACTTTCGACGGGAAAAACAACCTGTTGGCATCGTCGCTAGGCACCTTCGATGGGAAAAACAACCCATTGTACATCTTCGATGAGAGAAACAACACGTTCGTACACCTTCGATTGGACAAATAGCTTGTTAGCAAGGCCGTTAGATACCTTCAGTGGAAAAAACAACACCTTGGTGCACCTTAGGATGGCAAACTGCCCGTTGGTACAGTCGCCAGGCACCTTTAGTAGGGAAAACAGCTCATTGGTGCACCTTTCGTAGGCAAAATAGCCCATCGGAACAGCCACTAGGCGCCTTTGATGGGAAAAACAGCATGTTAGTGCACCTTTAAGGGGCAAAACAGCCCGTTGACACAATTGCTAGGCACCTTTGGTGGGAAAATAGCACCTTGGTTCACCTTTGGAGGGAAAAACAACACATCGGTATGGCTGTTAGGCACCTTTGGTGGGGAAAACAACTCCTTCGGTAGGAAAAACAGCCCGTCAGCATGGCCGCTAACACATTAGAGGGAAAAAATAGTCCGTTGGGCACCTTTGCTGGGAAAAAACAACTCCTTGGTGCACCTTCGGTGGGAACAATAGCTCCTCGGTAGACCTTCAGTGGAAAAAATAGCTCGTTGTCAGGGCCACTAGAAACCTTCAGTGGGAAAAATAGGTTGGTGGGTAACTGCGGTGGGAAAAACAGCACGATGGTGCACCTTCAATGGGCAAAACAGCTCATCAGCACCTTTGGTAGGAAAAATAGTACCTTGGCACACCTTCGGTGGGCAAAATAGCCTTTCGACATGGTCTCTAGGCACCTTCGGTGGGAAAAGCAGTTAGTTGGCATAGTCGCTAGGCACCTTCTGTCGACAAAATAGCTCATTGGGCACCTTTGGTAGGAAAAACACCAAGTTGGTGCACCTTTGGTGGGGAACATAGCCCGTCGACATGGCCGCTGGCCAACTTTAGTGCGAAAAATAGCCCGTTGGACACCTTCTTTGGGAAAAACAGTACCTTTGTGCACCTTCAGTGGGAAAATAGCCCGTTGGGCACCTTCAGTAGGAGAAACAGCACATTGGTGCACCTTACGTGGGTAAAATAACTTGCCGGCATGGCCATTTGGCACCTTTGGTGGAAAAAATAGAACTTTGGTGCACCTTCAGTGAGCAAAAAAAACTTGGCGGCTGTTGGTGAGAAAAACAGTCCGGTGGGCACTTCCAGCAAAAAAATAGGACATTGGTGCACGTTCGGTGGGAAAAATAGCCCATTGGCATGGCCGTTAGGCACATTTAATGGAAAAAACAGCTCTTTGGGCACCTTTGGTGCAAAAAAGGCCCTTGGGTTGGCAAAACAGGCCATTGGCATAGTTGCTAGGCATCTTCGATGCGAAAAGCAGGCCATTGGGTACCATCAGTGAGAAAAGCAACATGTTGGTACACCTTTGGTAGGCAAAATGGCCTATAGGCATGGCCGTTAGACACCTTCAGTCACGAAAACAACACCTTGATGCACCTTCGGTGGGCAAAACAGCCCGTTGGCATGACCGCTAGGCACCTTTGGTGGGTAAAACAACCCGTTGAGCACCTTTAGTGGGAAAAACAACTCGTTGGTGCACCTTTGATGGGCAAAATAGCCCGTCAGCACGGCCACTAAGTACATTTGGTGGGAAAAACAGCCAGCTAGCCACCTTCGTTGGGAAAAACAGCACGTTGGTCCACCTTCAGTGTTCAAAAGAGCCTATTGGCACAGTCGCTAGGCACCTTTAAGGGGAAAATCAACACCTTGTCGATGTTGGGAACCTTCGGTGGGAAAAATAGCACCTTGGGTGGGCAAAAAAGGCCATCAGCAAGGCCACTAGGCACCTTAGGTTGGAAAAATAGCACGTTGGCACACCTTCGGTAGGCAAGACAGCCTGTTGGCTCAGCCAATAGGTATATTCGGTGAGAAAAACAGCCTACTGGGCATCTTCATTGGGAAAAACAACACATTGATGCACCTTCAATGTGATAAATAGCCTGTTTCCACGATCGCTAGGCACCTTTTGGGGGAAAATCAACACCTTGGTGCACCTTCGGTGGGTAAAACAGCCCATTGGCAAGGTCGCTAGACACTTTCGGCGAGAAAAATAACCCGTTGGGTGCCTTCGATGAGAAAAATAGCACATTGATGCTCCTTCGGTAGGCAAAACAACCAGTCAGCACGGATGTTAGACACCTTCAGTGGGAAAAACAATACCTTCGGTGGGTAAAACAGCCTGTTGAGCACCTTCAGTAGGAAAAACAGCACATTGGTGCTCCTTTGATTGGCAAAACGATCCATTGGGCACCATCGATGGGAAAAACAACAACTTGGTGCACCTTCGATGGGCAAAAGTGCTCGTTGGCACAGCCATTGGGCACATTCGATGGGAAAAACAGCACTTTGGTGCACCTTTGGTTAGAAAAAGAGCACTTTGGTGCACCTTTGGTGGGTAAAACAGCTCATCTGCACCGCCGCTAGGCACCTTCGGTGGGATAAATAGCACTTTGTTGCACCTTCGGTTAGAAAAACAACCTGTTGGCAAGATTGCTAGGCACCTTCAGTGGGAAAAATAGCTCGTTGGGCACTTTTGGTAGGAAAAATAGCACATTGGTGTACCTTCGATGGGCAAAATAGCCCCTCGGCACGGTTGCTAGGCACCTGTGGTGGGAAGAATAGCCCGTTAGGCACCTTCAATGGAAAATACAGCACGTTGGTTCATCTTCAGTGGGCAAAATAGCCCACCGACAGGGCTGCTAGACACGTTTGATTTGAAAAACATAACGTTGGTGCACCTTCGGTGGGCAAAAGAGCCCATCGGCATGGCTTCTAGGCTCTCTCGATGGGTAAAACATCCTGTTGGGCACCTTCGGTGGGAAAAACAGCACGTTGGTGCATCTTTGATTGGCAAAATAGCCCGTCGACATAGCCGCTAGGCACCCTCGGAGGGAAAAATAGCATGTTGATCCACCTTTGGTGGGAAAAATAACAGCTTGTGTGCATCTTCGTTGGGAAAAACAGCTCGTTGGCAAGGTCGGTAAGCACCTTCAGTGGGAAAAATAGCACATTGGTGCACTTTTACTGGGCAAAACAATCTGTTGGCACGACCACTAGGTATGTTTAGTGGGAAAAACAGCCTGCTAGCCACCTTCATTGGCAAAAACAACACATTGGTGCACATTTAGTGGGTAAAACAGCCCGTCGGCACAGCCGCTATGTGCCTTTGGTGGAAAAAACAACCCATTGGCCACCATCGATGTGAAAAATAACAACTTCGTCCACCTTTGGTGGGCCAAAGAGCCTATCGGCACAGCTATTAGGCACATTCAATGGGAAAAATAGCCCATTGGGATTTGGTGGGGAAAATTAGCACATTGGTGCACTTTTGGTGGGCAAAACGGCTCGTCTGCACCGCCGCTGGGCACCTTTGGTGGGAAAACTGGCACTTTGGTGCACCTTGGGCTAGAAAAATAGCTTGTTGGCACGATCGCTAGGCACCTTCCATGGGAAAAATAGTTCGGTAGGCACTTTCGGTGGGAAAATTAACACGTTGGTGCACCTTCGGTGGGCTAAACAGCCCCTTGGCACAGTTGCTAGGCACCTCTGATGCGAAAAATAGCCTGTTGGGCAGCTTCAGTGGGCAATACAACATGTTGGTGCACCTTCAATGGGCAAAACAACCCGTCAGCAAGGCTGCTAGTCACCTTTGATGTGAAAAACAACACGTTGGTACACTTTTGATGAGTAAAACAGCCCATCGGTACGGATGCTAGGTTATCTCGGTGGGAAAAACGACCCATTGTGCACCTTTGGTGGGAAAAACAGGCGATTAGTCCACCTTAAATGAGTAAAACAGCCTGTCGGCACAGCCGCTAGGCACATTCGACGAGAAAAACAACAACTTGGTGCACCTTAAGTGGGCAAAACGACCCGTCGACACGTTGGGCACCTTCGATGGGAAAAATAGCACCTTGGGTGGGCAAAATAGGCCGTTAGCACGGCTGCTAGGCACCTTAGGTGAGAAAAACAACACGTTGGTGGACCTTTGATAGGCAAAACAACCCGTTGGGACGGCCAATAGCTACATTCGGTGGGAAAAATAGCCTATTGGGCACCTTCGTTGAAAAAAACAACACATTGATGCGTCTTTTGTGTGATAAACAGCTTGTTGGCATGGTCTCTAGGCACCTTTGGGGAGAAAATCAACACTTTAGGTATAATTGGTGGGAAAAATAGCCAGCTGGCCACCTTCATTGGGAAAAACAACATGTTGGTCTACCTTCAATGCACAAAAGAGCCTATTGGCACGGTCGCTAGGTACCTTTGGGGGGAAATCAACACCTTGATTCTGTTGGGAACCTTCGGTGGGAAAATAGCAATTTGAACACCTTCGATGGGAAAAATAGCACCTTGGGTGGGCAAAACAAGCCATCAGTAAGGCTGTTAGGCACCTTTGGTGGGAAAAACAACACGTTGGTGCTCCTTCAGTAGGCAAGATAGCCCATTGGCACAGCTGATAGGTACATTCGGTGGGAAAAACAGCCTGCTGGGCACCTTCGTTGGGAAAAAAACACATCAATGCACCTTCGGCGTGATAAATAGCCTATTGCCACTGTCGCTAGGAACCTTTTGCGAGAAAATCAACACCTTGGTGCACCTTTGGTGGGCAAAATAGCCCCTTGGCAAGGTTGCTAGGCACTTTCGGTGGGAAAAATAGCCCGTTGGGTGCCTTCGGTGAGAAAAATAGCACGTTGATGTTCCTTCAGTGGGCAAAACAACTGGTCAGGACGGATGTTAGACACCTTCGATGGGAAAAACAACACTTTAGTGCACCTTCGGTGGTCAAAACAGCCTGTTGGCACAGTCATCAGGCACCTTCGGTGGGTAAAGAAGCCTGTTGGGCACCTTTGGTGTGAAAAATAGCACGTTGGTGCTCCTTTGATTGGGAAAACAACTCGTTGGGCACCGTCGGTGGGAGAAACAAATACTTGGTCGATCTTCGGTGGAAAAAAGAGCCTGTCAGCACAGCCACTAGGCACATTTGATGGGAAAAACTACCCGTTGGGCACCTTTGGTAGGAAAAGCAACACTTTGGTGCATCTTTGGTCTACAAAACAGCTCATCTGCATCACCACTAGGCACCTTCAGTGGGAAAAATAGCACTTTGGTGCACCATTGGCAGGAAAAATAGTCTGTTGGCACGATCGGTAGGCACGTTCATTGGGAAAAACAGCTCGTTGGGCACTTTTGGTTGGAAAAGTAGCACGTTTGTTCACCTTCAGTGGGCAAAACAATAGCTTGTGTGCACCTTTGATGGGAAAAACAGCCCGTTGGCAAGGGCTCTAGGCATCTTCGATGGGAAAAATAGCACATTGGGGCACTTTTGGTGGATAAAGCAGTCTGTTGGCACGACCGCTACGTATGTTCAGTGGGAAAAATAGCCTACTGGCCACCTTCGTTGGCAAAAAGAGCACCTTGGTGCACATTCGGTGGGTAAAACAACTCATCAACACGACTGCTAGGTGCCTTCGGTAGGAAAAATAACCCATTGGGCTCCGTTGGTGGGAAAAAGGAATAGAATACAAAAGGAATAGATACCTCGGAAGTGAATTAACTCATCTACGGATTCTCTATCCTTTTGAATTGTTTTATGTTCATTCTATTATTATCTAGAAACTCCAATAGAAAAAAAAGGGAGGTTTGTGATGATTTTGAAACCTTTTATATTAGGTAATCTAGTATCCTTATGCATGAAGATAATCAATTCGTTCGAAAACGAAAAGAAATTCATCCTAATTCACGATCTAATAAATAATAAATCAAATAATTCAAAACAAAAAAAAGACTCTTCAAATTAACAAATTTTTAACTCCGGCTGGAGTATTCACAGGGGGTACTGCAGAACATGTGCAAGCCCCCTCTAATGGAAAAATCAAATTTAATGAGGATTTGGTTCATCCCACATGTACACGTCCCAGACTAATATCAATCCAAGCCATTTCATGAATAAAATGTGACCAATTAACCAACCAACAAAACTACTTGTTACAAATAACATCTTGTTGTTGCTTCGAAACATATAAATGTTGACAAATCTGACTAACATGGAACTTGGTAAAATGAAATGGTTGAATAATTGAAAAGTGAGATTATTCAGGAATACACATTGAATGTTAAGATTACACATTGAATTTTTGTTGAAATCTTGATGGTTCAAGTCCCTCTATCCCCAAAACAAAAAAAGGCCTCTTTGACTCTCTAATTATTTATTATATTCTCTTTATTATAATTATATTGTCTCTTTTCGTTAACGGTTCCAAATTCGTTATCTTTCTCATGCACTCGATTCTTTCATAAACGTAAAAGGACTGATTTTTTTTTATTTTTTTTTCTTTTTACAAGTCTTGTAATAGATATGATACACATACAACTAAACATCTTTGAGCAAAATAAGAAAGG
>JAOSBN010074803.1:0-12882 GCA_027563595.1 Erythroxylum suave | reverse complement strand
GGGGGGTGGAGAGAGATGGGGAGACACTCACAAATATTTCTTGGCTTAATGTTATAATGGATGATGGATGTTAGGCATGTCTGTTGTTGAATTTTAGCACTCACCCACCAAAATTAGGTTTCTGTGGAGAACCCATTAAAGGACAAAATTGGGATTTTTTGTTCTCTAATTCTTTTTGAGAAAATTTGGAGGAAAGATAACTTCTTTTGGGATAACTGAAGAATTCCAGATAAGGAAGGAAGATAATCATAGCTGCAAGGAAAAAATGTGAAAAAACAGAAAAGTTAGAAGAAAATGAGCTGGTAAGTTGTTACGAGCATCTGACCCAAAGCAATACAGTTAAAAATATTTATTACTAGGATAGACTTGCATTTTATGTAAATACTTAACTAATAATAAAGGTTGAGCAAAGGTAGGACAATGTAAATTATTGAAAGTTATTTAAAGTTGCTTTCCACCTGATAACCTAACTAGCAGACAAGCAAAGAAGCATATAAAAATCCTGTATATCCTGAACTCATTTGTTACTACTAAGAAAATGGAAGCAAACAAGCCTGCAAATCCTGAAAGTGGTGAATGTCATAACCAACTTGATGAGACAGGGACTGAGCATGTTATTTCTCTCAGTGATAACTTGGAAGAGAGATTCAAAGAAACGGACTCAGATGCCTATACAAGAAAGAAGATAAAGAGCACAAAATAGGAGTTCCAATGTTGTTACACATGAAAACTTTGTTAGACAATTTTGCTCATAAGGGCAATTTTGTCATTTTCCCATTAAGTGGACAACATTTAATTACATTGTTTGGTTTTAAATAAACTATCGGTTAAGTTATGTAATTTGATCTAGATAAGGGTAATAAAGTGGCCCAATAAATGATTTAAATTAATGGGTCGAAGTCTGAGTGAAAAATGGACCCCTTTTAGTGTGGATCCGGTCTATATCGGTCTTATGATAAAGAAGCCCGTTATGGAAGCTATATATATAGGTTATGTTCTCCTACAGTTGCTCATATCAATCGCGAGCATAAGGAATCTCTGACCTGTTAAAAGAGCTTGTGTTTTGAGAAAACTGTAGAAAGACCTAGCCCGCGTCTCGGTGAAGGATTCCTATAAAGACGGCAGTGGATTCGGGATCCTATTGACTTTAGAAAGCTCAGTTGAAATTTTAGAACCAAAATTAGGTACATTTCGCATTTCTCTATTTTTTGTCCTTTCATGTTCAATCTGAGGTACATAACTAAGGTACCATTACATATTACACGTGGTATCAGAGCGAAGACGTGATTGGGTGGTTAAAAACGGAGATTTTTTTTGTTTTCTCTCTATAAGGTTTTCAAAGATTTCACTTCTGTTTCTCAATTTTTCTTGCTTTTATTGCATTAAAGTAGTTTACATATGTTTAGGCTTGAGAAACGGGTTAAAAACGATCTTGGAAACTCAAAAAATTGACCCGAAACTTGTCGAACGTGCACAGTAACATGGGAAGGCTGGTACACCGGCCTGATCGTGCACAATAACATGGGAAGGCCGATGTGAATGGTGCATATGTTGCTCACGCTGACATGTGGCCCACGCACACATCTCACTCCAAATGCTTTGCTGGCGCGTTGGTGTGCACGCGCCGTTTGCACCGTCACGCAGTTGACGCAGGGCGTGACATCATGATGTCAACCGTACGGACATCAGCTACAATAAATTTAGAAAAAAAATAGATTTCTAACAAGGGTACCTCGAGGTATTTTGGGTCAGTTTTTGGGTCTGGGAAATTTATAAAATGATTGTTTTTCCATTTTTTGGATTTATTACATTAGTAATAAATTAAATTTTAACTCAAGGAAAAGGAATTAAGGTGTTTTAAATCTGATTTTGAGTTAATTCTCATGTTTCAGACATCATATGAAGGAGATACTTCAAGTTTTCGTGTCTCAGGTCACATATTTAGTGTTCGGGATCACATGATGGTTAATCGGAAAAGGAACAAAGACATTCTGAAGTCATTTTTGTGTGAATTTTCGTGCAATGAACTTACCATAAAGGAGATACATGAGGTTCTCATGTCTTAGGTGATTAGTTTAATATCCAGTAATGCACAATAATGATGTTTTCAAAGAATGTCTTCAGCACAAGTGTGTGACAATGAGACTGTGCATTTGGGTTTTGCATTTATTGAAGTTACATTGTCACATACCATATGCCCATAAAGAATGTGAGGATAACATAAATTTGTATCCCTTATATTAGTGGACTCTCTAGAATACTGATGAGAATGTAGTCACCAAAATGGCCTTTCAAGTCAGTATTTTGGATTGTTCTACTTACATGTTGGGGGATGTCTTTGATTTTGTGTTGGGCTATTCTGCCAAAAGGTGTTAGCCTTACATAACATTTTGAGATGATCATAAAGGCATTAGATGGAGGAAAGTTGTTGCTTGAACGATCTATTCACCCAAAGGTGGTAGTATCGTAAGAGTTGATGGTTTGTACTCTGATCGCTTTTATGATGAAAGTCTAATTGCATATATTATGTATTTAGCCAAAGGTGTTTCATAATATGTGTGATCAGATTTTCAGGAAAGATACTGTTTAATGGCTTTCAGTATGGCTATTGTCCTACATTTGTGCCGATCTAATCATAGTTACTATGAAGTCACCTTTTTCATCAATAAAATCAATGTCATTGTTGGAATCTTGATTGATTTCAATACAAAGAGGTACACAGAGGATGTATTGAATGCTATAAAATAACTGAGGTTGATATGGCTATACGGATGGATAGGCCATCTCCACCTCCATCTATAAGCTTGAAAGCTCATAAAGCAGCCTATGAAGCCCAAGATTGGTCTGACAGAATATGTCATATGACCATTAAGAGATCCATATCTAACCATCTGCTTAGCGAACTTTCAAACACAGACATAGCAAAGTAATTTCTTGGTAATGTCTCCTAGAGGTATACAATCTCACCTAGTGTGGAGACAAGTTCCTTAAATAAAGAATTATTTTCTATAAAGTATATAGGAGAAAAGGGGGAGTAAGGAGAACATAACAAGAATCATTCATCTTCATAATATACTGAAGATGTTGTACATTCCTCTTCCTGATGTCTTTATAGTTCATCAAACTCTGAATACACTTCCTTCAGAGTTAAGTAATCTGGTGATGACATGTTATTCACAGGATAAGGAATAGGACTTAAATGCTTTGATTTCCTATTGTTTTGTAGAGGGGGAGAAATTTAAGCTTGTTACTCATAGAGCCCTCGATGCAATTAAATGGAAAGAAAAGATAAAGCACACTAAAATCGAAGGTGGAAAAACTGAATCTCCTCCATATGTTAATGCTAGTCAATCCAGTGCTGGTGAAGGTCCTAGAGACATAAAGAAACCAATAGTATAAGGCCTAGAAAGAAAGACTGTGATCATCAGATAACATCTTGGCTTTATGAATCTAATTTGCAATAGTCACATTAAGTACTTGGTGGATATTTAGTGGAATATCTAATCAAGGTGCTTCCACAGTGCAGGGGTTCATACCTAGGATAAAGCCAAATGAAGAAAGGAGGAACTGATGGTTGACAGCAATGAGGAAGAGCAAGTAATATCTATGGGGAATGTATGCACTGAATCTTGTAGGAAGGTTCATTTTGGTTTTTACACGACACATTTTATATATGATCTTTGGATCAATTTTGGACAAAGAAAGTTTACGTTTTGTATTTAATACTACTATTTTACAGTTATGTTTAATGCGAAACATAATGGTATAACTTTCTTGTCATATGGTTTATATAGAATGTGTCTTACCCCGAATAAGATATATGCTTCTTTGTACCTTGCTGAATAAGTCATGGAATGAAGGACCCCGATAAATGAAAAGTCACACATGGTGTTACATAAAAGTTTAAGCCACATTTCCAAAGCTAGGGCTGAAAGATTGATTAAGGAAAGCATTCTTTCAACTCTAAATTATGATGATTTGGAAACATGTGTTGATTATTGCAGGGGTAAGTTGACTAATAAGGATATTGAAGTCAACTCACGCTTTTGATTTGTTGAGTCTGATACATAAGGATATTAGAAGACCTTATATAGTTGCATTGTGCAATTCTAAATGTGTTATGACATTTGATGATGATTATTCCCATTACAGTTATGAGTTCTTGCTTAAAGACTGAAGGTTGAGAACCAATTAGGAAAATTCATCAAGATAGTCAAATTTGACCATAGAGGAGAATATTATGGCAAACATGGTGTTTCAAGACTTGAAAAGTCCGTTTGTCAGATATATGGAATCAATTGGGATAGTGACTTCATTCACTATACAGGGTAGTTTAGAGCAAAATAGTGTGTTATCAAAAGGCAAAACCACTCCCTAAAGGACTTGTAAAAAGTCAATGCAGAACAAGACTAGTCTATCTGATTATCTAGAAGCGTGGAAACCTAGTCTTACACACATTTGTGTGTGGGGCTACCCTACTGAGGTGGTATAATCCTTATAAAGAATATTGTGTACTTATTATGGTCATTGCCATTTAGTAAGACATCTTGACTACTCTAGAGCCTACAGATCTTGCTGTAGAGAAAGAGGGACCAGAATAGTGGAATCACAAACAGTTTCTGGAATATGATGTCTATAATGATGGTGGGCCTTTTGTCCTTTTGGATGATAACAGGGTGGATAAGACAGTTATTATGTATTCATCACTTGCCTGTACAGGAACAGGAACCCATATCTATACACATAGAGGTTCCTGGTGGTACAAGATCTAATACAGTTATGAAGATCCACCAGAGTGAGATGACCTGTTATCCCATCTGATATTATAGTCTATTAGGTGAATAGGACTACGATATTAGACATATTAAGAATTCAGTTACTTTTACAAAGCTGTTTTTATACCCACAGCAGAATTGTGGTGGGTTGTATTAACTGATGAGATGCAAACCATGAAGCATAGTAAGGTCTGGGAGTTAGTTGATTTTCCATACGAACATGTCAATTGTAAATGAAGTTTAAGATCTAAAGGATTTCAGGATAAAGTCTAGCGGTTTATGGACTGGCTCGGTTGCCTGATGGTTTACTCAGGAAGAAATCCTAACTTTGGTGTTACTTTTCTCTCGTATCCTCGAAGGATACATTTTGAGTGATTAAGGCAACTGTAGCCTATTATGATATAGACTTACATCAGATGGTTATCAAAACCGCTTTCTTGAATAAAAACCTTTATAAAGTAGTCTATATGGTACAACCTGAAGGATTTCAAGATCTAGATGGAATTGAGATAGTTTGCACGTTATGCAGAGCAACATATGGTTTGCAATAAACCTCCTAAAAGTTATACCTTGCAGTTGATGAGGTTGTTATCTCTTTTAGCTTTATGGAAAATAAAGTTAAAAGATGCTTGTACTATTAGGTCAGGGGGAGCAAAGTTATCATTCTATTATTGCATGTGGATGATATATTACTCACGTTATATTACTTGATCATGTTGTATAAGGTCGAGCAATTTTTGGTCAAGAATTTTAACATAAAGGACCTTGGCGTAACATCTTTTGTCCTAGGTATTCAGATTCATTGAGACATATCTTAACACTCATTATACCTCTCACAAAGCATAAATTGAGTATATGTTACAAAGGTTTAATACAGCTAATAGTAAACTTGTTGTAACACTCATCTCTTATAATGAAAGATAATCTTTGGCACAGTATCCAAAGAGTAAAGTAAAAAGAGAGGTTATGAGGAATGTTTCGTGTTCTAGTACAGTTGATAGCCTAATGTATGCTCAGCTATGAATTAGGTAGGACACTACATTTACAGTTTGACTGTTTCATCAGTATCTAGTTAACCTAGATGTAGACTATTGAAATACAGTCAAGCGAGTGTTATGATAATTAAAGGGAATCAAGGATTATATGTTGACATATAATAAAGTCAACAAACTAAGCATCGTAAGGAATTCATATTCAAATTAAGCTATGTGTTCAGATTATCAAAAATTCACTTAAGGTTACAGTTTTTAAGTTTGCAGGTGGTACAATGTCGTCAAAGTGTGTCAATTAGACACAAGTAACTTTCTTAACCATGCATGTAGAGTGCATGCTACAAGGCTGCTTCATAAACAGTATAGCTTATAAATTTGATTTCTGAGTTGTCTGTGATTAATTCTGTGGCTAGACCCATTCAATTGTACTGAGATAATCAAGCTTCTGTGTTGTTTAATAACAACATTGAATATCACAAGGTCTTAGCAAATTAGGATCAAATTCTTGATCATCAAGTAGTTGACACGAAAAGATGACACTAAGGTTTGGAGCATTTAAAGACTGAGGAACGATGAGTCGATTCTTTAACTAAAGGACTTTGCCCACTTGTGTTTGGAATACAAGTATACAGTATGGGTGTTTTGACATTCTTAAACACTATTAGTTATTAGAGCGTTACATTTGTACCATATACATTTGTACATTTTGATGTATTATGACGGTATAATGGTTCATCAATATTAATGATCATTGTTTATCCTCAGTAATACTTGTTTTCATGCATTGTCATAATACGTATAAAAGTCTTAAGATTTATGTTGCTCTTAAGCATTTTGAAGGTCATTGGGCATTTATAAAGATTAACCTTGAGCCTACGTCATTAGACACATATAGTTTCATACGGATATATCCTTAAAGTTTCGCATAACATAGGAGGATATAAGTTTTAATCCCATAAAGGTTTTCTAATGCTGTTTAACAATCGGTTAGAGAACATAAAGGTTTTCTCTAATGTTGTTTAGCATATGGTAAGAGAAAACAAGTTTTCTTTAATGCTGTTTAGCATTTGATGAGAGAAAACTGAATTTCTCTGATGCAATTTAGCATAAAGTTGGAGAAATTGAGACCTACAGATGACAATAATAGGTATTAGATCACAAAGGTATCATCGTAGTTTGTCACGCTCGACTTTCCCATTCATGTTAGTGAAATATTAGGTATATGTGATTGTATTGGATCTGTGTCACACATGACACATGCATTTGAAATTTTTTGATATTAAAAGCCTTGCAGGATGGAATGTTGGACTTTCATTACCTTTGGATCAATTTTTTTAAAACTTATTCAACTAATACAGCAGTGTGGCTTAACTGAGTTTTTAAACTGTTTTAAAACTTGAGTCAAAACTACAATTAAGTATTGTCCAAGGGGGAGAGTGTTAGACAATTTTGCCCCTAAAGAAAATTTTATCATTTTCCTATTAAGTGGACAACATTTAATTACATTATTTGGTTTTAAATAAATTATCGGTTAAGTTATGTAATTTGATCCAAATAAGGGAAATAAGGTTGCTCAATAAATGATCTAAATTAATGGTTCCAAGTTCAGGCGGAAAATAAATCCCTTTTAGTGTGGATCTAGTCCATATCGGTCTTATGATGGGGAAGCGTGATATGGAAGCTATATATATAGGTTATGGTCTCCTGTAGTTGCTCATATTAATCACGAGCATAAGGAATCTCTAAACTATTAAGAGAGCTCATATTTTGAGAAAACTGTAGAAAGACCTAACTCGCGTCTCGGTGAAGGATTCTCGTGAAGACGGCAGTGGATATGGGATCATTTCGACTTGGGAAAGCTCAGTTGAAGTTTCAGAACCGAAATCAGGTACATTCCACATTTTTCCATTTTTCCCTTTCACATTCGATCTAGGGCACGTAACTAAGGCATCGTTACGTATTACAAACTGATCTCAAGAAGTACTTCTAACCTCATTTTTTATGTCGATTGGTCCTATCCATTATAGGAAGGACGGGCTCGAGTGAAGCCAACGGTATAAAGGTCATTTGATTGAAGTTTTCATTAGAAGGAGCAGAAAGTCCAAAGAGATACTATACAATCATATTCTTAATGAAATTGAAAGCTTTAAGGAATGTTACGATCAAGGGGAGCTGCTAAAGAAGTTCAATAGGGATGACCATGAATTTGCATGGATGTTCTTTGTAGATGGATGTGCATTGATCCAATTTGTTCACTAGCAAGTTGGGTACCGGTTCCATAATATGAACATTGTCAGTGATCAAATAGACCTTGTGGAAACAGATTTGATGTTATTAGATAACCAACTTCCTTTGGGAGTCCTAAACTTGGTTATGGGATTTAGTAAGGAAGGAGGAGAGTTGTACCAGAATGATCATCCTGTTGGAATACAATCAAAGGAATTTAGACAATCAATCTGTCGGTTCATCAAAATCATCGAAATTAGAAGCTTTCAAAGATGGGCAAAGGTGTAAAAGCAGACAGTGTGATAGACGACAGTTTTAACAAGGCAAATCATCTGATTGAGCTCATTTGGATGAACTTCGTTAAAAAGGTTTGCTAAAACTGCAAAAGGACCACTATTTGAAACCTCTTTTGCTTTTGTTTAAGAAATAAATTCAACAAAAGCTTTCTCTCTGTTTTGAGTATATGAGTATTAATAGGGTCCAATAAACCTTTTTGCAGGAAAAAGATTCTCGTTCTGATACTATTAATTCAACAAAAGCTCTCTCTCTTTTTGAGTATATTAGCATTAATAGGGTCCCATAAACCTTTTTGCAGGAGAAAGATGGTCTTTTCTAAGGAACTGAGGCAACTTCTCCACATTTTCGTAGTGTTAAGGATCTTCAAGCAGTAGGAATCACATCTTATATAAGCTTTCTCAATTCACTCATAGTGACTAAAACAGATGTTGCAAAGTTGCGGAAGACAAGAATACTCTTCAACTATCTTCATAACAATCAACAAGTCGTGAAAATCTTTCATGAGCTCACTTCAAGCTTGAAACCTTGTCCTGACATCTTCGTTCGTAGCAAGTTGACCTTACAGACTACAATGACAATAAGAGCATGACAACTGGGAAATGGTTGAGTGAAGCAATGCAGGTCTATTTCAAAAGTCCATAGAATAGACTACAATAAGGTTCATTTTTGTAACTTTTCTTCTGATCATGACAATAATTCAGACCATCTTCTCAATTTTAGCATATCAATGCAGATAAACAGTTTGTGAGTTCGTTCTAGAAGAATTTAATGCAAACTGCATCAAATTGGTAACTTCTCTTTTCAATGCCAGTCTCACTTTGAGAAAAAATGGCTAATACAACTGTTGATATGTAATGCTCTAGATGGGATGTTCTTGTATCTTTTTATTGACTCTTATTCTGAATGTATTAGCAAATTAAAAAGAATAATGTCTATTGAGTTTACTTCTAGAATTGGTTTATGACCTTCAAGCATAGCATATAAAAAAAAGATGCAATTAATCTCCAACTTTTAGAGTTCCAAAGGAAGGAAACTGCATGGATTCATTAATGATATAAGGTGAAGATGTGTAAGTTTAATGTTTGCAAATCAATAAATATAAGAACTAAAAATTCCTTAGTTTCGCAATATTTATTTCTGCTTCAGTTGCTTAGAACTGTTTCTGTCGATGTTCGATACTCAGCAACTATGTCAACAACTGTTAATTTAAAAAAAAACACAAATATAAAAATTAAACAAGTAATAAATGAATCGACAACCGAGATTTGGTAATGCAATTTGGCATACCTTGCCGATGTCTGTAGGGCCCTAAAGAAATTGGGAAAAATATATCCCAATGATGAGCTCGTAACGAAGATTCTAAGATCACTACCAAAAGAATGGAGACATCAGATAACACTCTAAAAACTGCAAAGGATCTAGACACAATTTTACTCGACCGGCTATGAGGAAATCTGATGATCAACAAAACTGAGCTTAGGTGATATGAAGGATTCTTCGATATAAAAGGAATGGCACTAAAAGAAATTGATGAATCAAACGGTGATGAAAGTGACATTGACTTGCAAATAGATGGAGATGACGAGTTCAACTTCAAGGTTAGAAATTATGCCCATTTCTATAAAAAGAAGCTGATGAAGAAAACATAAGGAAATAAGAAAGCTAGGAACAACAGGTTCCTATCACAAGGCAACAACAACAGTAGTAATACACAAAACAATCAAATCATATACTATCATTGCAAGAAGCATGGACACACAAAACCTGAATGTCCTCTTCTTCAAAAGGATAAGTCAGAGAACAAAAAACCTAGAAAACAAGCGATGATTACAACCTGGCCAGATGAGGACTCTGAAAACTTTGAAGAAGAAATGACCTAGAGAGGGGGCCTCCATTTGCCACTTTGGGAAAAAACTAAGGAAGAGGAAGAAGGAAGAGAGAGAAGAACAGACAGAAGAAGGTGAAGCTTTAGCTGCTTTAATCTCCAATCCTCTAAAATATCCTTACTTCTTTTCATCTTTTATTTCATTAATTTGATGTATAAGATGGACTTGATCATGATGAAACTTGGATTAAGGATGTTCTAACTTCTTTTATGGATTTATACTTAATTTAATGTTAATCTAGTTGCTTTTGTTGTTAATGATGTTGGGTGTTGTGATTATTTATTGTAATTGCATGCTTTGGAAATAAATCTAGAGAGTCAACCGAATGTAAGATGATTAGGTCGGTTAATGTGAGTTAAACAATCTAATAGACCACGTAAATAATCAAATCGGTAATTATATGGAGAGAGATCTCATATAAGGACCCAGTTGTTTATTGGAATGCTTAAGAACTAACTAGGTTGTGGGTTGTATTGTTAATTGAGCGATTACATGTTTGGTAACTGAACTTAGTTAGGGTTTATGATTTTGGGCTTAGTGATTATAACTCGAGAGAGACTAATATACCATTTGATAGTCTAGGATCGACACCGCATTAACACAGAAGTGACTAAGTTAGCATTGATGATAGGATAAATCCCCTTTCTCATAATTTGTTAATCTTCCTTGTTTGAATCTCAATTGTCAATTAGTGGTGCTCAAATTTGATTTCTTGCATTAATTTAGAATTCTCATTTCAATCACTCTATATTTGATTGTTTACTTTTTTGTTTAGTTTTATTTCCATTTTAATTACATTTTTAGGCCTTAGACAAATTAGGATTCGATTAGTTCATTAATTCCTCGTAGGATCAATATCTTATACACTATGCTAAGACCTATGCACTTGAGAAAATATTGAGGGTTTTATAAGATTAAACTTGCTCAACAATAATATTCAGCACCCATGGCTTGTTATTGGAGAGTTTAAGTACTCATTGAATTCATTCGAAGTAGAAGGAAGAAGAAGGTTCAATCTTGGACTAACATAGGGAACTTACTAGTTTCTTATTAGACATAGACTTGATTGATTTAAATGCCACTGGAAGATTACTTACTTAGTCCAACAACTAATAATGCAGTCTTCTTATAAGGAAAAAATTAGATCATTCAATTGTCAACTCAATTTGGTTGAACAAATTTCCTAACTCATTTGTACATTTTGGAGAGAAAATTGTTCTTAGATCATACTTATATGCTGGTGTAAAGAATTATTGAAAGGAACATTGAAGGAGCTCCTTTTCGTTTCTTTAATGGTATAGTACAAATGGATGGTTTCTCTAAAATAGTTCAAAGATGTTGGAATCATAAGGTGGAAGGTTTCAAATCTTACCAGATGATACGGAAACTAAGATTGGTAAAAGCCACCCTTAAAAGTTTTATGCATGGTAGAAATCGTAACTTAAACACTTTTAAGGAGCAATTGATTTAAGCATATAAAACTTGCTATAACTCACCACCTAGATTATAGACTGGTAAAGGTTAGAAGTCTACAAGAGTGTAAGAATGCTTCCAATCTTCATAACTCCATATTCAAACAAAAGGCTCAGATTCATTGGCTAAAAAAGTCGGATTCATAACTCCAACTCAAAATTCTTCCAATATTCCTTACTTGCTAGAAGGATTGTCAACAAAATGTATGCACTCCAATACAGTAATGGGATAGAATATTTTTATTTAGATAGCTTCCAGGAGCTTACCATAAACTACTTTTTTCAACTTATAGGCATTTTTTATACAATTAAGCAAATTCTAAACACTCAAAGGCTCTGTGATTGTATTATTGGGCAAGATATCAAGGAATATATGGTATGTCTAATTACTAAGCATGACATCAAGAGGGTGTTGTTTAGCCTCCATCCTTCTAAATCGCCTGGACCATAAGAGTTTACTACGCTCTTTTTTCAAAAATCATAGGAAACCACATGTAAACTCTTCACTAAAGTAGTATTGGAATTCTTTGCCTACTCCAAAATGCTTCAAGAAATTAATCATATGTACATCTTCTTGGTACCAAAAAAGAAAACTCCTCAGAGGATGAATGACTTTAAACTTATGTCATGTTGTAACACAATCTATAAAGTAATCTCTAAGCTTCTAACAAAGAGGCTCAGTGTGGCTATTTTAGAAATCATTAATTATGCATAAGGGGCCTTCATCCTTGACAGAAGCACTATTCTTCTTATACAAGAATTGTTGATGGACTATAAATCAGGAAGAAAACTTAAAAATTGTCTACTCAATATTGTTTTCTTCAAAGCATTCAATACTGTTAGTTGGAGGCTCATTCAGACATGCCTTGAAGCCTTGCAATTACCTCATCGTTTTGTGTATTAGGTAATGAATTGTATACAAACTCCCTATTTGAGTGTGCCTGTGAATGGCATCCCAACCAAGCCTTTTAAGCCTGCTAAAGGGATTCGACAGGGGAATCCCTATCTCCCTTTTTATTCATTTTTATAATGGAAGGCTTGTCAAGACTAATGAGTAAGTTGATCTCATGCGACCGACGCTTTAAACTTCATTGATAAACTCATTTATGTACATATATTTTCATATCAATTGGAAGAGTTTTGTCAACTATAATTAGTTTTATTGCATTATTTAATTATATATTTGAATTATTGTGCATTACATTTAAATTGTGTTTATAGGGGAAAAATTGTT
>JAOSBN010074753.1:0-12885 GCA_027563595.1 Erythroxylum suave | reverse complement strand
TTGTTGTTGTTGTTGTTGTTGTTGTTGTTGTTGTTGTTGTTGTTGTTGTTGTTGTTGTTGTTGTTGTTGTTGTTATTTTTATTATTATTATGATCGTCGCCGTCGCCGTCGTCGTCATTATTATACATGGTAATTAATATTATGTTACATGAATGTATAGATAATAATTGTAACTAGTATAATGATTTATGAATTATTACATAACATATAAATTTTCTCATATCTACTCTATTTAATCATATTGCTATATTTATTATATAAAAATTCCATACTATTAGATATAATTCACATATTATATATAATTATGTTAGCCAAATGGTAATGGCTACCATTTGGCGACAGGTCTTGAATCCTCACCAAATGGTATATTTCTTTTGATGTAATCGAAAACGACATCGTTTAGCTTACAACAAACGACACATTTTCTACTAGGTTATTAATACGAAAACAAAGTTGTCTTCATTTTCATGTTAGTCATCTTATTTCCTTTTTGTAATCTGTGGATGAAGCATTGTCTCCTCTTTTGAGGTCATCTCCTGTCTTTTGGTTCTCACCATTAAAGACGCGTCATGTCTTGTGCTAATACATATTATTCTTCTTTTTTGTTACAAAGAATCTTCTTTATTATGCTCTATTTTTTGGCTACATTTTGGAGTTTATGTTTTGTGTTATGCAAATAGTGTATGAGTTTCCCTTTCTATTTATGTTTAGAAGATGATGAATTGTGTTTCTGTGTTGGATGTGCATGGGTAGACTTTTTTTTGGCCTTCTATACTTGTATGAGGAAGCCCTGATAATTGTTTGATGGAAGGTCTGTTAGAGAATCAAGGTTAAATCTGAAACAGATTCTTACATACATATTTACCATGCGATTGCTTTTACACCAAATATGCACCACTTATAGTATACACATGTATCCATCATAAGGACTTTATTTCAATATGTCATAAGGTTGTGATTAGACATAGCAATTAAAAATCAAATGGTCAAAACCAGAAATATTGGCAAGGCATCAAAACATATATAGGTAATAAATGTATAAGTTCGAATACTTCATTCAACTCACTTAGGAATGGTTAATTACTTCATGTGAAGGACAATTTCCATCACATTGAGTTCTTTTTACTGCTACCTTTCTTACTTTATCTTTTTTTGGTAACATTTTTATGAATACATATATCAATAAACCAAAATTCTTAATTTGAACCATAGCAAAATAGGTAAGGATGTTTACATAGACAATTTGGATTGTAATATAGCTATAAAATAAAAGAAGAAGTTTATGGCTCAAATGAGCTAACTAGGGATATAGAATTGGGGTAGGTTTTTAAGTTAACGCTTGTAAACCAATGAAATCCTTTCTAATAGACTTTTTTATTCTTAGATATGTATATATTGATTAGGTATTCAAATGTTCTAGGCAAGTTCTAGAGAAAAATCCTAACATAAGACAATACACTTTAAAAGGAAATACAAATTGATTTGAGTGTTTCAATCTTTTACGGCTCAAAATCTTAAAATTTATATGAAATCATTTCAACTTTGCATGATGCCTTATCATTTGATCGTTAAAGTTTATAAAAGTGCATAATGCTAGCTAATTTAACCATTTGACAAAATTTTGTTCTTATTCTTAAAAGACCAAATCTTTTAGCATACACACATTTCAATTTATAAAAAATATGTTTTATGAAACCATATATACAATGGATTAGCTTAAAACTAACCAACTAATTATTAACATAAATTAAAGCTAAATCACAATTACACTACTATTTATATTATAGGATTCTACAAAGGATGTTTATGTACATAGAAGCAATCATATTTCAGAGCTACAAAGGATGTTTATGCATCCCCTAAACATAGTACATACACACTTAACATTTTCAACCTTGTCATATGATGTAATCTCACTTGATAGATCACAAAGTTAACATTGCTAGAATGTTAGCGGTCAAATAAGAATTCTTCTATCGACTATACAGAATAAAACTATTAACATTAATTCATCACAAAATGTCGATGTGGTGACTAGTTTTCGATGGTGGAAATAAGCTCCACTGGAAGGAATATGGAAAAATTCTCCCTAACAAAGAACAAATCAATGCAGAACAAATCCCCTCATTAAACGCTAATCACCCCTTGGCTTCTATAGTTGATCTTCTTCTTTAAAGTTTGTAGTATCATCCGAACCACCTCTCTTTCTTCTCATTTTCTAGTAGGAAGCTATTATATAAGCATCTGATTGTTATGTTAAGCTTCCTTGAATCTTTAAATGAATATAGATGGAACCAGAGATGGTGGTGATGTCTCAATGGTTCGTAATTGGTTGTTTTGAAAAAGTGGCCAATTACAAAAACTATTTGTTCATTATGACGATGATGGAGTTTATCAGTTGGGTATGCATGTGTTTACATTTGGCTTCCGGATACCGTTTGATTTAGCTTTGGCAGTTCTATATTGTTTGCTCATTAGGTGAAATGCATGGTATGTGCCATTCATATAATACCGTCATCCATACTACATCTAGGAAACCGTTCATTGTATGTTCTAAAAATTTAGTTAAAGCAAAGAAATTGTTGGAAGAGGGTATCAATAAACCAAACCTAAAGGGAAGATCTTTTACTATTTCTGTAAGAATTGTTAAACTTCTAATTAACTTTTTCTAGTACTTATATACCATATATCATTATATTAAATTGCTTACCATATTTCAATATTTATATGTATTATTATTATATTGTTAATAAATATTAATGATTAAGAATAGTTGTCAACTTAAATTATGATGTTTTGATCTTATTAACATTAAAATTTTAGGCAAGCTTACCTTTTTATGTTCAAAGTGATAAAACAAACACACAAAAGAGGGGGCGTAGATTGAGTGAAAATTTTTTTGCAACGTACATAAAAATGATAATATCCCCCTAAGCAGAGTAAGTCTATAAATAGAAAGGTCCTATCACTTTAAAAAAAAGTATGTTAATTTTGAAAACTAAAGGATCTGGTTAATTAAAAGGAGCCTACTAGCACTCAAAAAGAAAGGAGTCTATTAATGCTCAAAACGAAAGGAGCCTCTTGCGTTATAAAAATAAAAGGAGTCTATTATAAAATCGAAGTAGCCTCTCGAAAGTTTGAAAACATAAACATTATAATGCAGAAATTTAAAAGTTAAAAGAGAGAGAGTATGTTGGACCCTATTTCTGAAGTCCAACTATCGATTCGAATACCAAAAGAATATTTGGCTCGGGTCTCAAAACGAAACCCATTATAACCACTTGGGACCGTCGCGTGAGGGTGGTGTGAAAGAAAGGTGTAAGTATTGTAATCATAAAGAAATCTCAGCATGGCAGCAAAGGAGAGTTCACTGTGACGAAATACAGGTTCGTCGTGGTGAATTGAGAAAAGTTCGCCACGACGGAAGTCATTCTTCGCTATAGCGAAGTCGTTTCGGAAAGCTTCACCGTGGAGAAACCCTCAGAATTCAAAATCCAATTCCAGTGTTCAAACACTCAAGACAACCACATACATTCAAATCAGACCTTCCAAACTTAATCAAAGTTAAACGTAATCATGCACAAGAAACTTCAATTCTTCATTTCATTACTAATCCAAAAGTTCGAACAAACTTTACTTACAAAACATCATACATATTAAAGCTTAATAAAAAATACAAAGTGATGCTCAATATTGATATGCCTGTAAAGCTATCCAAAATAGTCGCTAACCTAGTACAAAAGTCTCTAACTATCATGAAGTTTTTGATTCCTTGCAAGGATCAACTATCGACTTGTTCGGCACTTGAGGAGGGAAAATAATAGGTTGAGCTACACGGCTCAGTGACTAATATATTTATAGCCATCGATAACTAACACAAATTCAAGCATATATAAGCATGTGTACTAAGCAATTTAAGTATTCTCAATTCTATTCTAGCAATTTGATCATTGACCAATAAAATTCAAGAACTCAATTAAGTAGGTTAATGCATAACACATAAAATTCAAATGCATCATACTTGACAATTCAAAGATGCAATGCACAAACAAATGGCTGAAGGGTTCCATAGAATCAGAATGGAGAAACCGAAGTTTGCACCATCAACAGAATGAGTCCTTTTCGAAGCTCATATTCCACAAGCGGGCAACCTGGAGAAGGCTCTTGTCAACGTGCACTCTCGCCCAAACAAAAGTACATATTCATTTGATCATATGCTCATACTTTCATGCTTGTCTATCTTTTCATTCAAACAAAATGCCATTACATGTTTCAATGGCATAACTTGATAAAGATTCATAAATCACACACATTTTCAACAATCACGTAATTCACTATCAAGCAAGTTATACATACACACATATAGGCAAGAATTTGCCCAATCACACAATAACTATAAACAGATTACCACCTAATTTCGCTTGACAGTCCAAGTTCAATGTTGTCTTTCCTCTTGCTTTTGGATTGGGCTTGCTTGGTTTTCTATAACAAACTAAGTTCTCATTTAAACAACATTCAAAGGAAATTCATAAGGCTTTAAAAATCAAGAAGCTAAAATTGAACTAGAATCCTTTCAAACCTAGACTTTCAGGTCTACTTTTCCACGATCATTATGATCAGGTAAAAGAAGAAATTTGTTAATACTTTCTTCTATAAAAATTTCCCCCATTAACTCAAGTTTCTAAAGACACCAAAATTATTCAATTGGGTTCAGCAATCCGAAAGTTATACTCTAAACATGTTGGGACTATCCTTATACTAAAACAATATTCTATACTTAACTTCCTTCCATAATTTGACATCTTTAGAGACCTAATTTAAGTTTTGTTTCTTAAAAAAACTTATATTCCTATGGCTCTAGTTTAATCCAAATAAAAAATCACTCCATTTGGATAACTACATAAAACGTTATGATGAAAATACTGAAGCATGTTTGGTGCTAGAAAGTTCGCCACAACGAACTTTTCCAGAAAGGAAAAATTCGCCTAAAATGTCGAAGTTTGCCGTGGCGAGCTTTCCTAGGTTGGCTGCAGTGCAGCAACCTTTATCCATCAAGTTCGCTGTGGTGAGCCCTGACAGAAACATACACAGCACTTCATTTTTCCAACTATTTCACTTCCAACATCTACAACCAACACCCTAAACCTTAACCATCATTTCTACTTCATATCTACTTCATTCTCCACTCCATTTTAACCCAAAATCATTCACAAATACATCATAATCTATCTTTGATCATTATCCTAAAAGATTAAAACATTCTCATACACCATTCATTAACAACTTCCCACACACATTCAACTTCATTTTCCCTTCTAATTATCATTAAACATGGTTAACTCAACAAATCAAGAAAGGAAGAATGCTTGTACTTACTTGTTTAAGCTCCAAATTCTTCAAACTCTTCAAGATCTCCACAACCCTAACTTGATTTTTTCCTCTTCTTCTTTTGTTCTCACACTCACGATGCTTCTCTCTTCTCAACCAAGCCAACAAGTTTCGTCCTCTAACTCTACACTATAACAACCATCAAATGTCCCTTTTTGTCCTTTAACATAAGTCTTATAATCTTTAGACTTAAGAAATCTTCTAATTCTACCCCCTTCTTTCATTTAATCTCAAAATTGATAGGAGCCTTCTAAACTAATAGGAGACTATTAATAAGAGGAGGATTATAAAGAAATAGATTAGAAGAAGCCTGCTAATGTTTGCAAAGAAAAATAGCATAGAAGATTCATACAGAAATAATATCAGATGGTCTGTAGATACTAAGCTCTTTTATTTACACGCAAAATCTATCTTTAGAGAGTGGTTTAGTGAAGATATCAACTACTTTATTTTTAGTTTTAATATGCAAAAGATCAATAGTTCCTTTTAAAACATGATCTCTAAGACAATGATGCTTGATTTCTATATGCTTAGTCCTAGAATTATGCACAAGATTTTTTGTACTAGTATTATCAAATAATATAGGAATATGATTAAAGTTCAAAGAGAAAGCTTAGAGTTGATGCTTCATCCATAGAATTTGAGCACAACAACTAGTAGCAGCTATATATTCTGTTTCAATTGCTAAAAGTGCTATGCAATTTTGTTTCTTACAAAACCAAGAAACTAGTCTTCCTCCAAAAAATTGACAGTGACTCTTATGCTTTTTCGATCGACTTTATTACCTATATAATCTGTATCACAATAGCCAACTATTTTAAATGAGTTAGTTTTTGGACACCATAATCTAAAATCTATAGTTTCATGAAGATATAGAAATATCCTCTTGGCTGCTTGAAAGTGGTTTTCTTTTCGGTCTGATTGAAAGTGTGTGCAAAGACGCATGCATACCATAATAGCTAGTCTTGAACTTATAAGATATAATAGTGATCCAATCATTCCTCTATACTTTAGCTCATCTATACTCTTGCCTTCTTCATTCTTATCAAGTTTAATTCCCATATACATAAGAGTACCCAGAGGTTTGGCATTCTTAAAATGGTACTTCTTAATGAGTTCCTTTGTCTATTTATTTGGCTAATAAAAATCCCCTTTTCCTTTTGTTTGTTTTGTAATATGAGAAAGAAAGATAGTTCTCCCATCATGCTCATTTCAAACTCCTCCTGCATTAATGCTGAGAATTCTTCACAAAAGGATTGATTAGTAGCAACAAATATTATGTTATTAACATATATTTGAACTATAAGTAAATAATTCTCCTTTTTCTTAATAATTAAGTTTTTATCTACCTTTCTTCTTTCAAAGTTATTCTCAAGTAGAAAATTAGTTAAAGGAGCCAACTTTTTACCATACAGAGCTTTAGTCAACTTCATCACATAATCAGGGTGGTTTTTATCTTCAAAGCCTGGATGTTGCTTAACAAACTCTTCTTCATTAATATATCCATTTAAGAAGACACTTTTCACATCCATTTGGAATAATTTGAAGAATTTATAACGTGCAAAGGAAAGTAAAATTCTAATCTATCATAGTCTAGCAATAGGCACATAAGTTTCATCAAAACCAATACCTTCTTATTAATAAAAAACCTCAAGCTACAAGTCTAACTTTATTTTTTTTACCACCTTACAATTTTTGTCAAGTTTATTTTGAAATACCCAATAAGTTCCCATGACTAACTTGTTTTGTGACAAGGTACCGGATTCCAAACATTGTTTTTGCCAAACTGATTCAGTTCATCTTTTATGGCTGAAACCTAGTTTTCATTAGTAAGAGTGTCTTCAACGACCATTGGTTTAAATTGTGAGATGATGGAAACAAATTTGTTCTTAAAGGGTGATCTAGTTCTTAGAATTTCAGAGGGGTCAACAAGAATGTACTAATATGTATCAAGACTTCTCCATTCTGTTGGTGTTCATTGTTATAGACTCCTGCTGAGAGGAAGGAGCTTGCTCTATCCTAACTTTAGAAGAGCCTTCTTGATCTTGTAATTCCAAAGGTACTATAGGTGTACTTGGGTCTACGATGTATTTTTAGGAGCTAAGGGATGCTCTTCATCATTTGAATTAAGTACTATTGTTGAGGGTAATGCTTCATCAAATACTACAAGTATTGATTCTTCTATCTTCTTTGTTTTTTGATGTAAACTATGAGTCCTTTACTAACAATAATGCAGCCTAGAAAGATAGCTTCATTTGATCTCGTATTAAACTTTCTAAACTTGTCTTTTTCATTATTTAAAATGAAGCACTTGCAATCAAATGCTCGAAAGTAGGTGACATTTGGTTTTCTTCCTTTCCACAACTCATAGGGGATCTTTTTCAGAATAAGGCTTCTAAGGCACCTGTTAACTATGTAATAGGTAGTTGACATGGGCTTTTTCCAAGTAACCATGAGATAAACCACTTTTTCATAGCATTGTTCTAGTCATATCAACAAAGGTTTTGTAATTTCTCTCATTAACTCCATTATGCTTAGGAGCCCTTAGGTATGAAAATTGTGAGATATCTCGTTTTCATTTTTTTTTATCAAATTCTCCTTTATGATCACTTTGAGTAGATGTAATGTAGTACCCTTTTTCAATCTAAATTTTTATGCAAAAATCTTAAAGACTTTAAAAGTATCTTCCTTATTGATAGAAATAAACCCATGTAAATCTAGAATTATCATCTACTATAACAAAATAGTAATGTTTACCATCGAAACTTTGGGTCTTGGTAGCACCAAATAAGTCCATGTGCAGGTTTAAGTGGCTAGTTAGTAGACGCAATATTTTTAAGAGGCAAACTACTTCTAATTTGTTTTCTTTTTAAACAAGCTTCGCAAACCTGATTATTCTAAAACTTCAGGTTAGAAAGTGCTCTCACTAACTCATTTTTGGACAATTTTAATAGGATGCTCATGTTAAGATGTCCAAATCTTCTATGCCATGTAAAAAAATCCTTTTCTATAGAAACAAAACATTTGACATTTTGTGAAGACATATCTTCCAGTTGAGCATAGTATATGTTTTGATTTCTAGGACCAATAAATACAATATTATCATTAAGATTATCAATAATTTCACAATGTGATGTATAAAAAGTAACTCTATGACCCTTATCACATAATTAACTTACACTTAATAAGTTATGTTTCAATCCATCAACATAAAGAACATTATCAATAAAAGCAGAGTTAGAGTCACCATATTTTACCAATTCCAGTGACTTTTGCCTTGCTTTTATTAACAAGACAACATTACCTCTGTCTTTCCTTTCACCTGTCATGTGTGTTGATCAACCGCTATCAACTATCCATTATATATTATCTCATTTAGGTACCTAAATTTTTCTAAGTCCCTTTAGGTTAGTAGTTTGACCTTTCGGTCTCTAAATATACATCTGAGATTTTTTTTTTCATTTTTCGAATGTTACAAGAATGACTAATATGACCATGTTTAGCACAGTAATTGCAAAAAACAGATGAATGAGAATTAGTGTAATTTTTGCTATTTATCAGGTTCCTGTTATTTTAACTATGGCTACCACTAGATTTAACAAAGAAATTCTTATATGGCCTAAAATTATTGTTTTCATTATATGCTATTCTGGCCTTATCAAAAACACCCTTACCATTCCCAAGTAATGCATCAAGATTGTTCCTTCCATCAACAAAATTGGCAAGATCTTTTTCTAGAGAAGCAACTTTTTCTTCTAACTGTTTTACCTTAATGGAATTATTTCAAGCAATGCATTCTCTAACTAACTTACCTTTTGCTCCAAGAATTCCCTTTCAGAGACTTTTTGCTTGTTGTCATTTTCAAGAGATATAATTCTAATGATTCAATCTTATTCGTCAAGGATGCATCATTAATTTTTGACTTCTCAATGTTTTTGAAGTACTATGCTGTTAATTTTTATACTGATTGTATAGTTTATGAGATGCATCTCTTAATTCATCAATTTTAATATCGGAGTCAGAATAATATACCTCATCGTCTCATAATTCAACCATAAAGTAAAAGTTGTTGACTTCTTCAGGTTTTTCTTCCTCAATGTTTTCAAAGTCCTCATCTGACCAAGCTGTAGTCATTGCTTGCCTTTTAGGTTTTCTATTTTCTGATTTTCCCTTTTGAAGAAGAAGGCATTCTAGTCTTGTGTGTCCAGGTTTCTTACAGCGATTGCATATGATTTGATTGTTTTATGTATTGCTATTATCACTGTTACCTTTTGATAGTAATTTGTTAATTCTAATTTTCTTGTTTCTTTCTCTTTTCTTGATGAGCTTCTTTTTGTAGAAGCGAGCATATTTTCTTATCATGAAATTGAATTCATCATCTACATTTATTTTTAATTCAATTCCATTTTCATCTCCATTTGATTCTTCAGTTGCTTTTACTGTCATTCCTCTTTTGCATGAGGATCCTTCATCCATCCTAAGTTTAACTTCATGGATCTTTAAGTTTTCTTTTAACCAGTCGAGTGAGATAGTGTCGAGATCCTTTGCAATCTCTAAAGTTGTCACCTTAAGTATCCGTTCCATTGGTAGTGATCTTAGAATCTTTGTCACAAGCTCATCATTGGGATATATCTTACCCAAGTTCTTCAAGGCAGTGATGATGTTGTAACATCCAAAGAATTCATCTATTGTTTCTCCCTGTTCATGCAAATAGTTTGATATTGATGTACTAAAAGACTTATTCATTGTTTCTTTACCTCGTTTGTTCCTTTAAAGGGGACTTGTAGTTTGTCCTATAAATCCTTTGATGTAGAACAGTAAGATATCTTTTCGTACTCTTTCAAAGATAGCGCACATATCAAATAATGTCTTGCTTTGGCATTTAGTTGTGCGCTTCTTCTATCAACATTAGTCCATAGTTCTATGTCGTTAGTAGCAAGAGGCATGGCTCCAACTTTGATAGCTTTCCAGATTTCTATAATTAGAAATTGAAGATAAATGGACATTCCCTCTTTCCAATAGGAATAGTTGTTTATATTGAAATAAGGAGGCTTAGAGATGGATTGTCCTTCACGGTTTCTCAAATTGTTTATCATGATCTATCAAGTGCTATAAAACACAATAAATGTGAAACCTTGCTCTAATACCAAACGATAAAGCAAACACATAAGAGAGGGTTAATTGAGCGAAAAAAATTTATAAGGTACTTAAAAATGATAATATCACCCTAATCGGAATAAGATAGAAGGGTAACATTGAAAACAAAAGGATCCTGTTCACTCAAAAGACAAGAAGCCTGTTAACTGATAGGAGCCTACTAGCACTCATAAAGAAAGGAACTTGTTAATCAATAGGAGCTTATTAATGCTCAAAACAAAAGGAGCCTCTCGCAATATAAAAACAGAAGGAGCCTATTGTAAAACTGAAAGAGCCTCTCACAAGTTTGAAAACAAAAACACTATAATGCGAAAACTTAAAAGTTAAGAGAGAGAGAGTGACACAGTCGATATATACTAGCTCAGCTTATAACGAAGCCTATGTCCAGTTCTCAAGTATTCAACTTGAGTATTTAACTATAAAATCCAAGTAGTAAATTTTCATAAGCCTCTCTAAGGTCACAAGGATGTATTATTCAAAGTTCTTCAACCTTCCACACTTGTAGTGTTTAACAAACCTCTACAAGCTCACAATAAGAAACGTATAAAGGATTTAACAGTGTCTCTCAATAGAGTAATTTCACTTTATAAGGCACAAGGAGATTGATAATTTTCAAGAATATTGATACTGATAAGGGATTTTTCAAGTCTCTGTCTTTCTCAAATGTAGTGACTTTTCCTTAAGTAGACATTTTCTTCAACTAGTCATTGCTTAATCTTTGATATCATCTCTGCTGAAATCTTCGATATTCAAACGTTAAGATAAATGTTATATTAAGTAATGTGAGCAGGACCAGGGATACACTTGGAGCTTAAAGACAAGAAGATTTTGGCTATTTTAATGCTTCATCACTTAAGCCCAAAAAGCATATGGATCCAGTAGTGCCGCAACACATCATACTTATTTATTTACTTTTTTGGACTTTGTTTCTTTGGGCTTCCATATATTTTAGCCCAACCTTTTATTATTTAACCTAGGTATAAATGTGTGTTTTTAGGTCAAAATTTTGGGAACTTTTTAGATCATAATTGTTGAAAAGTCGTCGGCTTCAAACGGGAGAAACATTATTCTCTTGTTCTTGTTACCTTTCGAACCTTCTTCACTTATCAATTGATTTTCCAATTGTGGCGTGTTGATAGTTCTTTTTTGGGTTAGTTTTGATCATTGAGATTGCTTGGAACAAGTTTCCATGAGGTGTCGTAGAGATTAGCCTTGCGTATCCCTTAGTTTGTTTTCGAATTTACTGTTTAACGGTACTGTTCACCGTCAATTGTTCACGGCCACGACTACTGTTCACCGTCAATTGTTCACGGCCACGACTACTGTTCACCGTTGTGACTACTATTCACTGTCGCGACTACTGTTCACCGACTACTGTTCACCGACTACTGTTCACCGCGACTACTATTCACAGTGACTACTATTCATCGCAACTGTTTATCGCGCATTCCATAAAGCGTGTCAGATTGGTATTAGAGCTGGTTTGGAGGAGAATTCTTATTCAACTCTATCAAAATTCAAGAAACCACCGTCATCACCATCCAATTATCGTCATATCATTAATTCAAGTGTGAATTAACTTTTGACCTAGAAAAAAAGGTCTGAAAAACAAAAAAAATCCAAAAAATCTAAAAACAAGAGTTGAAAAAAGAAAGAAAAAAAGTCAAAAAAGTAAAAAAAAAATCTGAAAAAACTGAAAAAATCGAAAAAAGTTCAAAAGTTTTCATATTTGCTAACTTATTATTGGTTATTTGTTTGGGTTGCTTGTTACTTGTTATTTGAGCTACAGTTGGGAATTTTGATTTGTTAAAGCTGTGGTTCTAATTGTAACTTGGATTTCAGAGAATATTGAGTGGTAAAAGGCAAGAGTGTGTAAGCTTATCTGAGGGAGTCATTGCCGTGACTTAAACATGAGGAGAGTGACCAATTCTTGAGTGAAACACGTGAGGGAGTGTGTGAGGTTGTTTATCACTAACCTTGTTTTTCATGTATATCATTTTATTTACAATGTCACAGGGAGGTAGTAATGATGACAACCGAGGGGGAGATGCAACTATCGCTTTCACTTTGAGAGCCATGCAACAACAATTTGAGAGGATCAATCTAGCCTTAAATGAGATTAGGGGACAATTGGATGAGCTCAAACAAGGGAGGGGTGAGGAACCTCAAAGAAGGTGTGCAAATGTACGTCGGCAACAACCACCACCTCGGTGTCACTGGACACCTTATGACTAGGATGATGTTGGTTTTGACGATGAGAAGAAATATGTGGAGAGGATGCCAAGGAGGAAACGACAAGTTGAATCGATGATTAGGAGGAAAACCAGTTCTAGCTACTTG
>JAOSBN010074732.1:0-12889 GCA_027563595.1 Erythroxylum suave | reverse complement strand
ATTCAGTTTTCACAATACAAATATGTCACAAAATGCATGAACGTGCAATTGCATTACTAAGCTCTCACTAAACATCCCTATTTCCTATTTTACCCTCCCTGTCGAGGGTGGGATGTTATAGAATAAGCTAGTTTTTCTTGTAGATTTTATGTTGTGGATATGAATGATGATACTTCATATAATCTGATATCTTTTTTGTTGGGGAGACCATTTCTTAGTAAGGCTTAAACTAAGATAGTGCTCGTAAGGGAACCCTTATAATGACATTTGACAGGGAAGTGCTTCATTTTAATATTTTTGATGTCATGAAACATCCTCCTAATGTTTTGTTAAAATGTTTAAATTAAGTTGCAAGGATCATTTAGAAACATTTTTTTATAGAGAAATTGGAAATAGAAACCAAAATTGATGTTGAAATGGGAGAAAAGTTGATGGAAGTAGTGGCCACTTTGCAATCAATAGAGAATTCTCCAATCTGGTATGATTTTTCTTCCATAAAACTATCTAAATCTCACTAGAAGTTGTCACCTTTTGATGTATTGCACTAGAATTAAAACTGAAAGCACTCCCTAACTGTTGGGTTTCGACATGCATCACAAGCATCAACAATCAGAAAACACAGTGGAAAATAAAATAAAACCTATAAAATACATTAGATGTAGTAAAACAAAACATGAACTTAACATGTGTACCTTACAATCTCCTTCGTTCTTTGTTGTCTTCACCTCTTCGTGTTGCTGTAAACCACAACAAACCAAAGAGGACATCTCTAATGATATTCATATGAAGAGTGAAGCCTAAAATCTCTTAGGAAGAATGGCTATAACATACACAAATTGCTAGCTTTATGATGTGTTCTTTAAGAGAGTATTTTAGAAGATGGTGAACAATTAACAAAAAGACACTTTTTTCCTTACAACTTTACATGACAAAGGAGTGTTTTTGAAACCCTTTGGCCTCCCTCTAACCCCCAACATCAATGGAGAGTTAGTGGGAATTAAGTGGCTTTTAATACCACTTAATTTTGCATGAAAACAATCATACCATCTTTAAAGGGTAATTTTGTCATCTTACCAAATAGGAAAGATTCATATGTGTCTTATGACTCATACTCAAATGATCTTAAACTACCATGCTTTTGTAGCTTAGTCATGCATCTCTCATATCTTGGGTCCCCATCCAAAACCATTTTACTCATTCTTCATACGTCTAATGCATGTGACCCAATAGGTTCTTGGCTATGTTGACCACTTGAATTATCTCTTAATTCAAGCAAGTTATAAGAGATATCTAGTAAAACATCATAACCCTTAACTGACTGGAAAGTCATTGGATTGACTATAACTCTTCCATAGAAAATGTTCCTATGCAATTATTCCTTTCACCATTCTATACCCCACTTGGTTCAGAGTAGGCCAAAGTGTCAACTCTTACTAGATTTATTACTTCACATCTTGATCAAGTGATGTTAGTTCTTTTCCCTAAGGTTCATTACTCAATTAGATATGTTACTAAAGACTATCTTCATGACATCTCCACTATGGCCAGGGATTCTCGAGTAATAACCCCGACGAGAGGTTATGGGTATCATCCCCTTTTATCAGAAGTGGTGAATCATTTATATGTTACTTAATTACCTTTTAATACGTCAAGTTATATGATAAGTGTGAATTGCATCATATTTTAGAGATTAGTTCATTATGTATTAAGTATTAATTGGATTGTTTATTATATGTTTATGTTAGAGTTGTATTAGTTTACATGTTTTACGTGTTTTTATAAGTCTTTGAGCTTGAATATTATGGTTTTGTGGTAGGTTGATGTGTTTGTTAGTGTTTTAGAGTCAACATCGAAGAAAAAAGAAGTTTTGAAGACACTAAGACCGAAATAATGGCCTATGATCGTGGCAGAAGCATTGGAGCTAGCCCACATTCGTGGTAAATGGGCTACGAGCGTGATAGAATCCTAAACTACCACCCACGATCATGATAAAAGTGTAGGATGTGGCTAAAAATTGTGACATACACAGCCATAATTGTGGCCTACATCAGAAAAAAGTGCAAACAAGTAAAAACTTCAAGTTTCTAGGGATTTTTCGAACCTTTTTAACCCTAGAAAAAACCTTAGGGCTACCCAGAACACAAAAGGTATTTAAAGAACAAGACAAAGGAGATAAGGAGCTTTTGCATCAGCCACCAATTTCAAAGCCCTAGAGAGCTCATCGAGAGATTGAGGAAGAGAAGAAGGAAGAGATATGTGGAGAAGAAGCCTACACGAAATACCTCCCGAAACAAGAGATTTCCCACTATTACTGCCTCCGTCATTCATTCCAATCTTATTTCCAATTTAGTTTAAATTTTATTACTGTATAGAATTGGGATAACAATTGATGATAGGATTGTACGAATGTTAAGGAATGTCTAAACTCACCTTCAGGATGTTTTATTTTTGATTTAATGAAATTTGATTGTTTGTGTTTTTACTAGAATTATTTTGATTTAAATTCTACACTTGTATAATCCGGTGATAAACTAAAAGGGTTAACCAAATGAAAAATCATTAAATTGGGCTAATAAGAGTTAGGTAATTTAATAGGACAAGAGTTAAATCAAATCAGTTACTTATGTAAAGAGAGATCTTCCATAGGATTTTTGATAGTTTTTGGACTACTTCAGATCTAATTAGGGTTTTGGATAGATTGTTAATCGAGAGATTGCAATTCCCATAATTTGATTAGGGTTTGTAATTAGGACTAATGGTCATAACTTAAGAGAGAGTAATCAACCTTGGGATCGTCTAGAAATAGTAATTCAGTAGTTGATAATCAATTCAGTTAACATTAAATATAGATAAAATTCCCCTTTCTCTCAATTGGTAGTTCTTTAGGTTGATTTTTATTGGGTGTTTTAATTGCCACTTTGTTGTTATTTTCGTAATTGATTATTGAATTTGAATTACATGATTGAATTAATTTCTTCCTTTAATTTTGCTAATCTTGCTACTTTTAGATTATTGTGAATTATGATGGCCTTAGATTTTAGGATTACATTAACGCTCCTCATGGGATCAACACCTTAGGTACTATGCAAACATCTAGTGCACTTGTGGAATATTGAGGTTAAACTAGTAAAACTTTTTCACGCAACTAAAAACTCAGATTTAGATGTTACTAAACTAGAACGAATCATTAGGAAAGCTTAGTGAGAAGAAAAAGAAGAATAGATTTTGAAATCAATAATAGTTGTGGAATTTTAGTAGAATATAGACCATGGAGTGAACTAAGGATGTCAACAGCAAACCCTTATAAACTTCATAAGACCACGGCTTAATGTAGTTAACTAAGGAGTAGTTAGGCCACCCGTTGAAGTAGCCTCATTTGAAATAAAACCAACCCTCCTAAATATTCTTTAACAGAATGTGCAATTTTATGAACTAACCAACAAGGATCCTAACATATATATAGCACAATTTCTCAAAATTTGTGACACCTTTTGGTATCATCAGATATTGGAAGATGTATTTAGAATTTGGCTATTCCCCTTTACCTTTAGAGACAGAGCAAGGGCTTGGTATCATTCCTTGAACCCAGCTAATGTCACGACCTGGGATTAGCTAGTTTATGATTTCTTAAATAAGCATTTCCCCCTAACTAAGAACACTAAGATCATCAAGGAAATTACGTTTTATAAAGCGTGGGAAAGATATAAGGATTTACAATGGAATTTCCCACATCACAACTTACCTAAGGAATTTTGTTGCAAACATTTTATAATAGAGTAACCCCATATAAGAGAGGCACAATTGACAAAGCTTCAGAAGGATCATTGATGAGAAGAAGGTTGATGAAGCAGAAGAGTTGATAAAGCAGAGGGAAAGTAATAGCTGCCTGTAGAAGAATGAGCGTGGTAGACAGACTACTACCATCTGAGAGCAAAAGTGAATTATGGCTCTGATGAAATATGAAGGTTTCATCCTCAGCTCTGATGAAAGCCGTACAAATCATGGGTGAACTCTGTGGAAAAGTGGACTATTATTTGATAAAGGAAGGTGATACACAGCAAGTGAATTATATGGGAGCTCAGAATGGACAAGGAGGGGGAAACAATCCCTACTCCAACACTTATAACCCTGGGTGGAAAAATCACCCTAACTTCTTTTAGACAAATAATGCTAGAGGACAGTCTAGACCTCAAGGACAATCAGGCCTCCAACAAGATAAATCAAGCTCAATGGAATCCAAGTTGGATAAGATTTTAAATGAAATTAGAGGCATAGAGGATGCGCATAGGAGGCTTGAAAGAAAATTTGAGCAAGTCACAGAGAACCACGCCTCTTCAATGCCTAATTTGGAAATCTAAGTAAGTCAACTAGCAGAGGCAACATCTACTTGGAATGAAGGAACCATTTCAAGCAATACCGAGTCTAACCCAAAAGAACAAATCATGGCCATTATTTAAACCCAAGAAAAGGAACCTGAACAGAGTAAGGAAGAAGAAGATAAAGGAGAAGGACAAGCAATGTTGGAAATCCTTCTAAGTGAACTCATAATTGAGTCAATCAAAGAACCTCAACCTAGAATTCCATATCCTATTTTCACTCATGGGAAGTCAATGTCAAGTAAGGCAATAAGGAATTTTAAAGTGGATGAATCAAACAAGGTTGACAACATAACAAAACATTTATAAATGAGGCTCACACTAAAGGAATCAGTTAAGAAGAAGGTTAAGGCATGCATATCAGTAGAAAACCTTAACATAACACAAAAGAAAGAGGACCTAGGGGATTTTATATTCTTTGCAGTATCAATGGAGTCATCATAGACAGGGCATTTGCAAATTTAGGGAAAAGTATCAATATGATGCCTTATACCTTTAGTCAGAAGTTAGGGTTAGGAGAGTTAGTACTCACAGAGATATTAGAAAAGACGACTGACAAAATAGTTAATCAACCTAAGGGGATTATTAAAGACGTGGAAATACAGATTGATAAATTTACATTTCCCACATATTTCTGTATATTGGATATTATAAAAGATGTCGAAACTCCTATAGTTCTTGGACAACCGTTCCTAGCCACTGCTCACTTAATAATTGACATTGATGGGGGTGAATTGATTATGAGGGTAGGAAAGCAGCAAATGACCTTCAAAGTGTTAAAGAAAAACTACAGTTCTCCTTTACCTCCAACCAATATCAAGGAAACCAAACCTCAAGGACAATGGGAAGATATTGAGGAACCTAGAAATGCAATCAGAAAGAAACAATCACGAGGAAGAAGGCAAGGAAAGTGGAATCTATAGCACGGTAGCTCATGTACAAATTATGAGAGTAACAATTGCACTACCATTACACCATTCATTTGAACCCCATGAGCAAAGAAGAGTGTTGAGTTGTCATTGTTAAAAGAATGTTGCATGGGAGGCAACCTATGGAATATTAAATTAATTTTATTTCCTTTTATTTCTAGATAGTTGGATTCTAAGTTTGGTTGTTTTGTTTGCAAATAAAATCAAGAAGGTTGAGTACTTTGCTATTGATTAGATGATTAAGAAATTAAGCAAAGAGAGGTGAAGGGCCACAAAGAGTTAATAAGTGACTTCGAAAAGTGAAAAAAAAATTCAAAATTTTGGTTGAAAATTGCAGGCCACAATGGTAGCCTGTAGTTGGGCAAAATGGGAAAAAACAATTTTTATGTCATTTTTTACCAATTCACCCTCCTACCACCTATATATTTATTTCTAACTTCACTTTTCCACTCGCTTGCATTTTTACTTTACCTCTCTAAGCTTTAAAATTCCAAACACTCTCACTCTTCTCTACCAAATTTCAAATATGGTTCATAAGCCAGTATGTCGCGTGTTGAGCAATCATCTAGGTGTGATTAATCATCTAGAAGAAACTAAGTCTCGGAACGAGGGAGAAGGAATAGAGCATTAGATTTCAAGTGCCTGTCCCGATCTAAACAGAGGAGGAAGATATTCATTTTTAATCCCGAAATGCTAAACAAATTGTATTGCCCAAATTTTTTAATTTTGGCATACTTAATAGGCTAGAGCTAAGCGGAAAGAATACAATAGGCAAAATTCATGCACTTCCAATTTCCTATTTACCATGATCTCACTTTCGAATTCTTTACTTCCCTTTCTTATGAACCTGGGAAACCCAAAGAAATGTGGTTTAACTTGCAAGGATGAGCTTATGAACTAAACATCAAAATCATGTGTGATATGTGTGGGTTCCTCAAATCCTCCATTATCAATCAGCATGATGATTTTAATCCATTTCGTTATTAGAATGAGCTTACTGGAATAGAGCTATTCGATGTTAAAAATGCTCACAACAACATCAATAGGACCCATGTGTACTTGTTATTGCATAAATTCACATGTCAACTAATTTTTGATAAATCAGAAACCAACAAGTATTCAACAAAGGTGATAGTAGTATGCCCTAGGCTAATGGACATATGTGACTTTTGTACTGACATTCTGACTTATTAATAATATATTATGACGTATTCTTTTATATATGCATGTATATTGTTTACGTAATGTGATTTTCATTCCATAAATAGTATTAGGATTATGTCATCAAGTATGTGACTTGATAGTAAATCCACAAGTATTATAATACTATTCTAAAATGTCCATAGTCAATCATTGTTGATGGAACAATAATGAATTAAGGCTATTATGTTTTTTGATTGATGATCATATTTTACTGATCATACATATGAGTTATCAAATCAGATACATAGATATATGTTAGAGAACATATATTGGACCGACCCATAGAGAGAACACTACATGGTTTCATGTCATTAGTGATTCTCACTATAGTTTAACTTTAGTCCTTTGACCTGAAGTCATCTTGGTACCCTATATGAGGAATTCAATGTTTTGACATTAGAATAGGTTATCTTTAACCGAATAACAAGTAGTCTTATGTTGGACATTAAATGAATCATGCGGAGGGATGTGAATGATTTAGTGGGATTGGTACCTCTCTTAAATGAGAGGGATATCATTTGGGCTTCTTGATAAGTATGATTGAAGAAATGCATGGCCGTGCTCAAATGAATTGATAAGGAGTCATCAATGCCATTTGTTATAGTCAGTCAACTTGGGAATCAAGAAACTATGATTAATCAAAGGATGACATGTACCAAGCCTTGTGAGTAATCTTGGTATCGTGTTACAAAGGGACTTAGTTTATAACCATGGTTACAGTTTAAATCAGATTACCGATCCTCATTTGATTTGGGTATTCATAATGTCTTGTTAGAGGCCGCTTATGACGTATAGGTCTCAAAGTGTGATCAAACCCATTGCCAATATCAAATAAGCCTACTAGGTCTCACATAGAGAGTGATATGATCTGGGCTTACTCTCTTGGGCCTAATTTATTAGGCACTGAACAAATACATGTGAATATATTTGTCGGGCTAGTTTAAATTAAGTTGTTGGGCTTTTATTATACGAGATATAAAATGGGCCGAAACTGATTGGGCTTCCATAATCCTAATAGGTTTAGGATTATGATATTCTTACTCCTAATAGGAATAGGGTTTAGGGTTTCTCTATAAATAGAGAATTTATATCTCATTAGAGTAGAGACGAAAACCTTAGCCACCTCGACCTAGTCATTCGTTCTTCTTTCGAGAGAAAAATTGTGTAGCATTCTGAAGTGTTTTAGAATGTGCTAGCACACATTAGCCACTGCCCAGATCGTTTATCCTTGTGTGGATACTGGTAGAGGACATTTGTGTGTTGTAGTGATTGCAATTATGAAAACAAATACCAATCCGTGTCAAGAGGTAATTTCATACATGTTGTGAAATTTCGATTATACTTCTTGTTGTGTAGAATGGTCCATTCCACTGCGTATTGTGAATACCCGAGCCATCAGCAATCCAACAGTGGTATCAAAGCTAGGTTTTGTTCTTTTGTATAGTCAAAAATATGTGTGGGTTTTGCCAAAGCAAGGCATATGAGAATCATCTAGGGAAGACATTTGAATAATGGTGCCATTCATAGGTAAAGTATGGTTAAACTTAACTAGGCTAACAAATCTTTTTTAGGCTTAGGGCATAAGATTGGGTTTTACATACATGTAGTACATAAGATGTAATTTAACACACACCCATCAAGAGTTACGTGTTATGTAATTGAAAATAGTTTTCTACCTAATAACTAAGTCTTGAGTGTTAAGCCAAAGCTTTCTTAAGACTTACTAAAATATGGATCTTGTTTCTTCCCACGTTCAAATAGAGGTTATTAAATTGAGTGGGAACTTATAGCTTTTAATAATAAGAATGTTGACACTTGTTCTATAATATTGTAGATTATGGCATCCACTCCATCCAACAACCTATCTATGTAGTCTATCCTAGAGAAAGAAAAGCCTAATGGAACAAATTTCCTAGACTGGTATAGGAAGTTGAGAATTGTTCTCAAGCAAGAAAGAAAGCTTTATGACTTAGAAGAACCCATCCCTAAGGAACCACCAGCAAATGCACCTAGGGCTCAAAAGGATGCTTACATGAAGCATATCAATGACTCTACGGATGTGTCATTCCTTATGCTAGGTGCCATGATCTCTGACCTTCAAAAGGATTTAGAGGAAATGGAAGCTTATGACAAGCTTTCTCAACTAAAATCTATGTTTCAAGAGCAAGCAAGCCAAGAGAGGTTTAAAACCACTAAGACATTGAATTCATCCAAAATGACTCCTGGCACATCTGTGAGGGCTCATGTTCTCAAGATGAAGAGCTATATTCATCATCTAAAGAAATTAGGTGCACCTGTTAGTCAAGAATTGGCAATTGATCTTATTCGAGCATCATTGACTAATGAATATGATCAGTTCATTCTTAACTATAATATGCACAACATGGAGAAATCCATTGATGAATTGTATAGGATGCTCAAGACTGCTGAAGAGAACTTGAAGGGAAAGGTTAAGACCACCAATGAAGTTCTTATGGTTCAAAAGGGAAAGGGCTTCAAGAAGAAGGGCACAGGCAAGGGCAAAGGTAAAGTACCCAAGTCCAAGCCCAAGCCTACAGCTAAGACTAAGGTTCCTAAGGAGGGATTTTGCTTTCATTGCAATGAACCTGGTCATTGCAAAAGGAACTGCAAACTCTATTTGGAAGAGCTGAAAGAGAAGAAGAATAGTGCGACTACTTCTTCAGGTATGTTTGTTATAGAGGTCAATTTTACTCCTTTTGCATCTTGGGAATTGGATACTGAACGTGCAACCCATATTTGTACTAATGTGCAGAATCTAAGAAGGACTAAAAGATTGATTACTGGTGAGATCGACCTGCATGTAGGAAATGAAGCAAGAGTTACTGCTTTATCCGTAGGGACCTATGATCTTACTTTTCCTACTAGACTCATTTTAAAGCTTAGGAATTGTTATTATGTATCTACTATGAGTCGGAATATTATTTCTTTTTCTTGTTTAGAGAATGATGAATTTAAATTTTCTATTGAGAATAGAAATATTTCCACTTATAGAAATGCCATTTTATATGACATTGCATGTCAATTAAATAGCATCTATACTCTAGACACCGAGTCTCTTACAAATGAGTCCATCTATAACATAAATATCAAGAAGTTTAAATGTAATGATTTGAACCTAACCTATCCCTGGCATTGTCGCTTAGGCCATGTAAATGAAAAACGCATCTCAAAACTCCATCAAGATGGATTCATTGATTCTTTTGAATCTTTTGACACATGTGATTCTTGTTTACTGGGCAAAATGACAAAGGCCCCTTTTACAGGTAAAGGGGAAAGGGCCAATGAGCTATTAGGCCTTATACATACCGATGTATTTTATCCTTTCAGCATACCAGCAAGAGGGGGTTATTTGTATTTCATTACTTTCTTAGATGATTTCTGTAGATATGGCTTAATGAAACACAAATCTGAATCTTTTGAAAAGTTCAAAGAGTATAAGAATGAAGTATAAAATCAACTTGACAAGACAATTAAAATCTTTCAATCTGATCAAGGAGGTGAATACTTAAACCAAGAGTTTGATGATTATCTTAAGGATTGTGGAATTGTTTCACAATTGACTCCTACAAGAACTCCTCAATGGAATGGTGTTTCTAAATGGAGAAATCAAACTCTATTAGATATGGTTCAATCAATGATGAGTCAAACTGATCTTCAAAAATCTTTCTGGAGATATGTTTTAGAAACTGCAACATTCATATTGAACCATATTCCTTCAAAGGCTGTAGAAAAGACACCTTATGAGTTATGGACTGGGAAATGTCCTAATCTGTCTTTTCTAAAGATTTGGGGTTTTGAGGCTTATGTGAAGCGTCCTACTGCTGACAAGTTGGCACCTAAATCTGAAAAATGTTTAATTGTAGAATATCCTAAGGAAACTAAAGGATATTACTTTTACATCCCATCAAAAAACAAAGTGTTTGTTGCTCGAAAAGGTTTTAGGAAAGGAGTTTATTTCCAAAGGAAATAGTGGGAGTAACGTACAACTTGAAGAAATTCAAGTTTAAAAAAATTACACTGAGACTGAGAAGCAGATTAGAGCGAGCTCACATGCTACTGATGAGCAATCTTCAACAACACAAGGCCTATGTAGATCTGATAGGTTTCATCATGGGCCCGAGAGATATGGATTTATCATTACCGATGATGATAATGTGATGCTCATTGATCACAATAAGCCCACAACCTATCAAAAAGCTATAGAAAGTCCAAAATCTACTAAATGGTTAGAAGCTATGAAAGTAGAGATGCAATCCATGTATGACAATCAAGTTTGGACTTTGATTGATCCATCTGATGGCTTAAAGACCATTGGATGTAAGTGGGTTTTCAAAAAGAAACTTGACATGGATGGAAATGTGCACACTTATAAAGCAAGACTTGTTGCTAAAGGTTATTGACAAGTTCATGGAATTGATTATGATGAAACATTTTCTCCAGTACTCATGATCAAATCCATTAGAATTCTTATTACCGTAGATGCTTACTATGATTATGAGATATGGAAAATGGATATCAAAAAAACTTTCCTTAGTGGAAACTTTCTCTAGGATGTATATATGATACAGCCTGAGGGTTGTTTCCATCCTGATAATTCTAAAAAGTTGTGCAAGCTTCAAAGATCCATTTATGGATTGAAGCAAGCATCGAGAAGCTCGAATCTTCATTTTGATGAATTTGTCAAAGAGTTTGTATTCATCAAGAATGAAGATGAACCATGTGTTTACAAAAAGGTTAGTGGGAGTTCTGTTGTCTTCTTAGCTTTATATGTTGATGACATATTGCTTATTGGAAATGATATTCCGACCTTACAGAGTGTCAAGATTTGGATAAGGAAACATTTTTCAATGAAAGACTTAGGTGAGGCTACCTATGTTTTAGGCATTAAGATCTATAGAGATAGATTAAGAAAGCTTATAGGCCTAAGTTAGAGTACATACATAGATAAGGTACTGAAAAGGTTCAATATGTAAGATTCCAAGAGAGGATTCTTGCCTATGTCATATGGAATCAAGATTTCTAAGAAAGGCTGTCCTACTTCAGGTAAAGAGCTTAAGTGTAGGAGTAAGGTTCCATATGCATCTACAATTAGATCTACCATGTATGCCATGTTATATACTCAACCAGATGCCTCATATTCTTTGAGCATAACAAGTAGATACCAATCTAGTTATGGTGAGAGTCACTGGATAGCAGTTAAGAATATCCTTAAGTACTTGAGAAGAACTAAGGATATGTTCCTAGTCTATAGAGGACTTGAAGGAGAGCTAGTTTTAAATGGTTACACTGATCTGGTTTTTGGCCTGACATAGATGATTTTAGATCGCAATCAGGTTTTGTGTTCTATGTGAATGGAGATGCAGTGAGCTGGAAGAGTTCAAAGCAAGACACTGTTGCTAATTCTACAACTGAAGCTGAGTACATTACTGCCTCAGATGCAACTAAGGAAGTTGTATGGATCAGGAAGTTCATCACTAAGCTTGGAGTTGTTCCTAGTATTGCAAGTCTTGTAGACCTTTATTGTGATAATAATAAGGCTATAGCATAGGCTAAGGAACCAAACTCACATCATAGATGCAAACATATACTCAGACGTTTCCTTCTGATTAGAGAGATCATTGGGAGAGGGGACTTGAAGATATGTAAAGTAGGTACAAATGACAACATTGCCGATCCACTTACTAAGCCTTTTCCACAACCTAAGCATGAGAGTCATAAAAGGTCCACTGGTATTAGATGTTTGATCGATTGGGCATAGTGTAAGTGGGAGATTGTTAGTAGTGTGCCCTAGGCCAATGGACATATGTGACTTTTGTACTAACATTCTAGCTTATTAATAATATATTATGAGTTATTTTTTTATATATGCATGTATATTGTTTACATAATGTGATTTACATTCCATGAATAGTATTAGGCTTATGCCATCAAGTGTGTGACTTGATAGTAAAACCATAAGTGTTGTAATACTATTCTAAAATGTCCCTAGTCGACCATTATTGGTGGAAAAATAATGAATTAAGGCTAGTATGTGCTTTGATTGATGATTAAGTTTTACTGATCATAGTACGAGTTATCAAATCAGATACATAGATATATGTTAGATAACATATATTGGATTGACCCACAGAGAGAACACTACATGGTTTCATGTCATTAGTGATTCTTAATATGGTTTGACTTTAGTCCTTCAACCTGAAGTCATCATGGCTCCCTACATGAGGAATTCAATGTTTTAACATTAGACTAAGTTATCTTTAACCAGATAACAAGTAGTCTTATGTTGGACATTAAATGAATCATACGGAGGGATGTGAATGACGTAGATGGGATTTGTACCTCTCTTAAATGAGAGAGTTA
>JAOSBN010074700.1:0-12892 GCA_027563595.1 Erythroxylum suave | reverse complement strand
TTGTGTCATCGAGTAGAACTGTGCATAGGAGAAATTTGAGCCCATTGGATGCTCCTTTGATGGTGAGTACTCCAATTGGCTAGTATATTATTATTAGCAAGTTTATAAAGATTGTGAGATATATATTAGTGGAGGAAAATTAGTGGTGGATTTGATGCCTTTGAAGATGGGGGGATTACACATGATATTGGGCATAGATACATTAGAAAAGTATCATGCTAACTTAGATTGCAAACAGAAGACAGTGGAGTTCGAGTTGGATAATGGAAGAAAGGTGGTGTTTATGGGAGATAGAAGGTTAAGTCCACTTAGAGTTGTTTTAGCTCTGGTAGCAGATCAAATGATGAGAAAAGGATGTGAAGCATATTTGGCCTATGTGGTAGACACGAAGGAAGATAAAAGGAAGTTAGAAGATTTACTAGTGGTCATGGAATTCCTGGATATCTTTCTCAAGGAGTTACCGAGACTACCATCACCTAGGGAAATTGAATTCCCATTGAGCTTCTTCCAGGCACAACGTCAATATCGATTCTGCCTTATAGAAAGGCTTTGGAAGAATTGAAGGAGCTTAAGGAGCAATTGGAAGATTTATTGGAGAAAGGTTACATTAGACCGAGCTCTTTGCATTAGGGAGCTCTGATCCTTTTTGTGAAGAAGAAAAACGGGTCATTGCCAATGTGTGTGGATTATAAGAAGCTTAGCCATGTGACCATTAGGAATAGATATTCGCTCCCATGTATAGATGATTTGTTTGATCAATTGAAAGGGGCAAGAGTCTTTTCCAAGATAGATTTGAGATCAGGTTACCACCAGTTGAGGATAAAGGAGACTGATGTGTTAAAGACTGCTTTTAGAACACGGTATGGCCACTTCGAGTTCTTGATCATGCCTTTTGGGTTAACGAATGCACCTGCAGCATTCATGGATTTGATGAATAGAGTCTTCAAGCCTTTCTTAGACCAATTTGTAATAGTCTTTATTTATGACATATTGGTTTATTCCAAAAGTGACGAGGAGCATGAGGAACATTTTAGGCTTGCTTTGAAGACATTGAGGAAAGAGGAGTTATATGCTAAATTTGATAAATGTGAATTTTGGTTAAAGGAAATGGTGTTCCTTGGACATGCAATTTTGGAAAAAGGAGTGCATGTGGATCTGAGGAAGATAGAAGCAGTTGTGAAATGGGAAGCACCTAAGAATGTAGCTGAAGTGAGAAGTTTCTTGGGATTAGCCAGATATTACAGAAGGTTTGTGGAGGGCTTTTCCATGATAGCTGCTCCACTTTCTAAATTGACAAGGAAGAATTAGAAGTTCGTATGGACAAATGAATGTTAGAAGAGCTTTAAGGAGCTTAAGTATAGATTGACGATTGCACCAATTTTGACCTTGCCTTCGGGTAATGATGGATAAACAGTGTATAGTGATGCCTTAAGGTAGGGAGTAAGGTCTGTGTTGATGCAAGGAGATAAATTGATTGCCTATGCTTCTAGGCAATTAAAGCCATATGAGATGAACTATCCTACCTATGACTTGGAGTTGGCTGCAATAATTTTTACATTAAAGATATGGAGACACTATCTCAATGGAGTCACTACTAGGGTATTAATTGACCACAAAATTTTTAAGTATTTGATGAGCCAAAGGGAGTTAAACATAAGACAAAGAAGATGGTTAGAGCTATTGAAAGTTTATGACTTGATGATAGACTACAACCCAGGGAAAGCTAATGTAGTAGTAGATGTACTGAGTAGGAAGTCTACTATGGCACATGTAGAGACAGTGTACCTTCCTTTGTTAATGGAATTAGCTAGACTTAATGTGACATTGAGGCAAGTCAAGCCTGATTATTTATTGGCAAATTTTAGAGTAAAGCCAGTATTGAATGAGAAGATTAAGGAATTGGAGGAACATGATGAGTATTTGAGCAGGCTCTGAGAAGAGGTTAAAAGTGGTAAACCTTCTGAAATAGAGGTAAGGGAAGATGGATTGATGGTGGTAGGAAACAGATTATGTATTCCAGATATGTTGGCGCTGAAGGATGAGATTCTTGACGAGGCACACAATGCACCTTACGCTATGCACCCAGAAAATACGAGAATGTATAGAGATTTGAATGAGCATTTCTAGTGGAAAGGAATGAAGAAGGATGTTGCAGAGTATACCAAAAGATGCTTAGTGTTCTAGTAAGTTAAGGCTAAACACTAGGCACCTTCAGGAAAGCTTAAACCTTTGTCTATTCCTGAATGGAAGTGGGAGAAGATTACAATAGATTTCTTGATAGGATTGCTAAGAACTAGTAGGAAGCATGATGCAATATGGGTGATTGTGGATAGGCTAACCGAGTCTACACATTTGTTGCCAATTAAGCAGATAGATTCTTTGAATGCTTTGGCCAAAAAAATACATAGATGAGATAATCAGGTTTCATGGTATCCCAAGTTTGATAGTCTCGGATAGGGATCCCAGGTTCACCTCCAGATTCTGGGAAAGCTTGCAAGAGGCTTTGGGAACTAAGTTACATTTTAGTACAACTTTCCATCCACAAGCCAATGAACAATCGGAGAGGACAATACAGACTTTGAAGGCAATATTAAGAGCTTGTGCTATGGATTTTAAAGGCTCATGGGACAATCATTTGCCTTTAATTGAATTTTCTTACAATAATTCATATCACTCGAAATTCAAATGGCACCTTATGAAGCTTTGTATGGTAAGAGGTGCAGAACTCCTATTTGTTGCGTTGAGGATGGTGAATGGAGACTTTTAAGGCCTGAGTTGGTATAGGTTACTGTTGACAAGATTAAATTGGTGAAAGAGAGACTTAAAGCAGCTCGAGATAGAATGAAGAGCTACACGGATGCACATAGAAAGGTGATGGAATTTGAAATTGGAGGCAAATTGTTTCTTAGAGCTTCTCCATGGAAAGGGGTTTTGAGGTTTGGTAAGAAAGGCAAGCTTAGTCCAAGATACATAGGCCCATATGAGATCGTTGAGAAGATTAGGCCTTTAGCCTACAAGTTAGCTTTGCCATCGGAATTATCTAAGATTCATAATGTTTTCCATGTATTGATGCTGAGGAAGTACCGATCATATCCTTCAAACATAATTCAACCTTCAGAGTTTAAGTTAAGCAAGGATTTGACATGCGAGGAGCAACTAGTAGAGATCCTAGATTCAAAGAAAAAGGTTTTGAGAAATAAGATTGTTAAGCTGGTTAAAGTATTATGGAGGAACCAATCGACGGAGGAGGCAACGTGGGAGCCTTTGGAAGTAATGAAGGAAAAGTACCCATACCTCTTCTTGGACTCAGGTAAGAATTTCAAAGATGAAATTCTTTTAGGGGGGAATTGTTGGACCCGAATTTTTTAATTTTTATTATTTATTCTTGATTTAATTGTTTTATTATTTTTATAGTTGAATCAGTAATTTAGCAAGAATGAATAGAAATTGGGGTTATTAATTAGAGATGTTGGGATTAAATTAGTTTAATGGTCATAAGAGACAAAAGAAGGGGAAAAAGGGACATTACATTGAAGGGCAAAATAGGAAGGACAAGTTAAAAGAAGGGTAAAATGGGAAGAAAAGATAAAAATTTTAGTCTTGAACTAGAAGAAGAGAAGAGAGAGTCATTGGAGAAGAGAGAAAAGAAGGAGAACAAAAGAAAAAAAACGTGGAGAAGGAAGAAAGAAGGAGAAAATTCATAGAGAAGGAGAAAGAAGAACGAAAAAGAGAAATCAAGCTTGTTAAGGAAGGTTAATCATCTTTCTTTTTGCTTTATTAAGAAATAGGATGCATTGATTAGAGAGAGAGTGGATGTTATGTTGGAAGAAAGAAGAGAAGAAGAGAGACCCATTTGATTTTTGTGTTCCTAAGCTAAATTTTGGGTTTTCTAACCTAGATGGGCTATAGGTAGGTTAGTTTTGATCTTGAATTGTGTGGATTTCAATTTTTGTGATTATCGAAGTTTTAAGGGTTTTATTGAATTGGAATTTAATGGGAAATTGGTTTGTTTTAGGAAATCAAGGAAATCCTACCCAAGAGAAAAGGGAAGGGCCAATTTGAATTTGGATTTTCAAGAGTGATAAGGTGGGTAATTTATTTATAGTTATTGTGTAATGAGCAAAATGCCTTGTGTTTGTGTTGTGTATTAAAATGGTTTCCTTTGAATTATTGTGATGTGGAAATTGCACTATGATATATGACATGTGATAAAAATTGAATTGTGAGTGTGATTATGCTATGCCTTGGAATTGTATCATGACATTTTGATTAAATGGAAAGAAGAAAAAGCATGAGAATATGAACTTGTGATTGATTGAATTGAGCATGAGATTTGATTGTGTTTAGGCGAGAGAGGAACCATTTCGTAGTCACATGCACATCAACATAAAGCCTTCTCCTGGATACCCGCTTGTGGCACACGAGATCCGAAAATGGACTTGTTTCATTCACGGAGTAAACTTCGGTTTCTCTGCTTTGTTCCACGGAACCCTCGAGCCATTGTTTGTGCATTTTCATTTTGATGTGTTAGGTTTTGATGAAGTTGAGTATTATGTTTTGATGTTAAATCACATCCAATATGTTTCATGTGATGATGTATTGAGTTATGAGTTATGAATGTTGAATTTAAATTGTTGGGTTAAGATAAGAAGAGTATGCTTATATGATTAGATGTATGTATGTTTAATTGCGTGGCTTATCACCAATGGCTATAAGTATATTAGCCACTGAGCTATGTAGCTCAACCTAATATTTTCCCACTCCTCAAGTGCAGATTGAGAAGATCAGTGATCCTTGTAAGGCATTTGGACAAACTCCAAGATAGTTAGCTTTTGTACTAAGTTAGTGGCTAGACTTTTAAATAGCTTTATAAGCACATTGAACATTGAGCATCCAATGTATTTTTGTATCTTTGGTTAAGACTTTGATGCAATATTGATTTGTAATTAAAGTTATGCATCAACTTCATTTTGATTTTGGAAATGAATGAAGAATTGAAAAGTTTCCAATGTGTATGTGCTTAGTCATCATGTAGTTGTACATTTCTTATTTCAAGTTTTCCATAGGTGTAGAAATTGTGTTATGGGATGATGATCAAAAGTGGATTATGAAGTTGTTGTGAATGATACCGGGTTAGGATGAAGTTGGAAATGAAGTAGAAAAGATGGGTTAGTGTTATGATAGGTTATATGTGAATGATGGGAAGTAATAAGATGAGAAATGTCTTAAAACATGTTCTCAGAGTAGGTTTCAGGAAAATTTCGATGCGACGAACTTTGTTTTGCCTTGGCAAACTCAACTTTCCAACACCGAACATGCTTTGATATTTTAGGCATAAAGTTTTGTGTAGTTATCCAAATGAGATGATATTTGATTTGGTGTAAACTAGAGACACAGGGAGATAACTTGTATGATGAAATGGAGTTCTAATTCGGTCTCTAAAGATCTCAATATGTGGATGGAATTTGAATATAAAACGTTGTTTTAGTGTAAGAATGGCCTAAAGATTTTTGGGGAATAACTTTCAGAGTTCTGAACCAAATTGAATTATTTTTGTGTCATTAGAAACTTAAGAGATGGGGAATATTTCTCTAGAAGTAAGTGTTATCAAATTTTGTTTTTGGCTTACTCAAATGATCATGGGAAAAATTTACCTGAATGTTTGGATTTATGGAAGAGTTATTGGTTTTGTTACAGAGGTTTTCACCGTAGCGAAGCCAAGAGTCGCAGAGTGCAATTCACCCGAAGGAAATCCTATGATCATGGGAAAAATTTACCTGAATGCTTGGATTTATGGAAGAGTTATGGGTTTTGTTACAGAGGTTTTCACCATAGCGAAGCCAAGAGTCGCAGAGTGCAATTCACCCGAAGGAAATCCTAAGTTTCTTGTGGTGACTTCGCCACGGCGAAGTTATACTTGATGCTGCGGTGTAATTCACCCAAAGGGTTAGTGATGGTTACCCGCATATGTTCGCCGCGGCGAAGTTATGCTCGCATCTGTTCTCCGCGGCGAAGTTATGGCGAAGCCCGCCTTTGCTTCTGAAGGATGTTTGTTTCAAATTTCCAAGTTCTAGGCCTCCCTTCCTGTTCAAGGTTTATGATCCCATGTCCAATGTTGGGCTCCGGGAACGGGGTCCAACATAAATAACCTTCAAAGTTCAAATTGATCAAAAGGCTAAAAGAAAGATAAGATAAAGGCTAATAATGTGGTTATAATCAATGAAAAAGGCTAAGGCTAAAGATTGGTTATTCCTAACAGATAAAATATAGTAGAATAATTATCAAGAAAATAGGCTAGAAAAATGTTGAATCTAAATGCCTTTATCATTTCAATGTTTCAAAATAAATAAATGTGGTCTTAATATGAATAATAACCATAAGTTCTAGAATTATCCAACTACGCATGATAATACACTTGCAAGAATAAAACAACTTAAAAATTGATGCATATGCTCTTAAGCTCTTAAGTTTAGAAAAAGGATCTTATATGTGTAAATAATATGCAATTTTCATTAAATTGAATATCTTAATGATTATTAACAATATGAATTATAAAAGCAAGTTTATTCTTTTATCCTTTTTTGCATACTAATTCAATTCCACAATCAATAATGATCTCAAATATTTTTGGACATATTTTAACTAATTTGAGATATCAATTAATGAAATTTAATAACAAAATTGTAAAAAGCCTAAAAGAATCTCTTAACCACATTTAAAATTATACATTGTCCCTAATGAACACAATATAAGCATAGATAAATAAAAAATAAGAAAAGGTGTGAAATTGGTACTTCCCCAAGTAATAAGTATGAAATTGATGATAGGTCCATCCAATATTAAATACAGTCATCATTGTAAAATACAAATAAAAAGAGATTAAAATATAAAAGAAAATAGAAATAAAAATAAAGGAAATAAGCATGGAATATGGAAATAGAAATAACAAAAATGAAAATAATGTTAAAGCCTAATACTAACAAAAACAATTGGAAATCACATAAAATAAAAATGAAAGACACCCTAATGCTTGGGTTGCCTCCCAAAATAGTGTTTATTTAATGTTGTTAGCTTGACATAACTTTCATTCTCAAGATGACTTATTTAACTTAATATTCTTTGTGCTACTATCAAGTTCACCTCTAAAATATAACTTCAAATGATGGTCATGATGGTCATTAACTTTAAAATTACCTTTATATAGATGACTTTTCTCAATTACTCCATACAGAAATACTTTTTCCATAATAAAGGGCTCATACCATCTTAATTTAATCTTACCAAGAAACAATGATAGGTGGGAATTATATAAAAGAACATGATCTCCCTCCTTAAATTACCTTAACTGCTTGATCATCGTCATGATAATTCTTGGCTCTCTCCTTGTAAATTTTGGAATTATCATAAGCCATCAATTCCCATTCTCCTAATTAAATAATTTGGAAATTTCACTTCTCACCTACACATTGAAGATACAAAATTGTGAGTTTAACAGTCCAACATGCCTTACGTTCTAATTCAATAGGTAGATAACATGTTTTTCTATAGACCAGCTTATGAGGCTTAGTGCCAATCAATGTTTTATATGCCATTCTGTAAGCCCATAGAGCATCTTCTAACTTTATTGATCAATCTTTTCTCAGGTGCTCTACAATCTTATCCAAAATTCATTTTAAATCCCTGTTAGTTACCTCAACTTGGCCATAAGTTTGAGGGTGCTATGGGGTGGCAATTTTGTGAGTGATTCCATACTTTTTAAGTACCTTTTTGAATTATGCATTACAAAAATGCGTACCCCTATCACTAATAATTGCCTTAGGTGTGCCAAAACGAGAAAATAAGCTTTGCAGAAATCTTATAATAATACTAACATCATTTGTAGGTAAAGCTTGTGCTTTTACCTATTTAGAAACATAATCAATAGCTAATAGGATATATTTATTACCAAATGAAGTTAGGAACGGGCTCATGAAATCAATGTCCAATTATCAAACACTTCATAAACATGGATATGGTTTTGAGGTATCCCATACTAATGAGAAATATTACCTGATTTTTGGCATCTATCGCATAAAGCTATATACCTTTGGGCATCTTTAAAAATTAACAACCAATAAAAACCTCACTCAAGGATCATTTGAGCCATCCTATTTACATTATCGTGCCCTCCAGTACATCTAGCATGACAATGTTGTAGGATCTTCCACCCTTTATAGTGAGGTACAGATCTTCTCACTATTTGATTTGTACATATATGAAACAAATATGAATCTTGCAAAATATAGTCCCTCAAATTAATAAAGAATTTCTTCTTTTGCCGATAAGACAGACATTTTGTAAGATTTTAACTACTAGATAATTTACAGTATATGCAAACCAAAGGGTTTTGACCTTACTTACTTCCTCTAAACTATAAAGGTGCTCCTATAGGAATGAGTCTTCAATGCCTTCTTCATTCAAATCTTTCAAGTTTGGGTTTTTGAGGTGAGATAGATGGTCTACTGCCAAGTTTTAAGTTCCTTTCTTTTCCTTAATCTCTAAATCAAAATCTTGCAACAATAAAATACATTTAATTAATCTAGTATTAGTATCTAGTTTACTCAACATCTCAATCAGTATGGTCAATGTAAAAAACAACTTTAGATAAAAATAAATATGATCTAAATTTTTCAAACATAAAAACCACTGCTAATAATTCTTTGTAGTACAATTCTCCTAGGCATTTGTCAAAGTGTTGCTAGTATAGTAAACCGATTGGAAGTATTTATCCTATAACTTTCCAATTAGTACACCTACTACAAAATCACTTGCATCACACATTAGCTCAAATGGTAAATTCCATTCCTATATAACCATAATCAAGGCGTTAGTCAACTTTTTTAAGAATGCTAAAATCATATAAACATTATTAAGTAACTGTAAAAGGTATATATCTCTCTAATAACTTGGTTAAAGGCATAACAATTTTAGAAAAATCTTTGACAAATCTTCTATAAAACGTATATATCCTAAAAAACTTCTTATAGCCTTAATCGAGGAAGGGGATGGTAGTCTCTCTATAACTTCAATTTTGGCTTTATCGACCTCAATACCCACATGAGAAATTTAATAGCCTAAAACTATACCCTCTTGTATCATAAAATGACATTCTTCCTAATTGAGCAAAAGATTAGTCTTCTCACATCTCTCTAACACTTTTTCTAAATTATGGATGAATAAAAAAATCATCCATAAATATCTCCATTATATCCTTAACTAGATCAACAAAGATAGCCATCATGTACCTCTAAAACGTGATAAGTGCATTGCATAATCCAAAAGGCATCCCTTTATAAACGAATGTACCATAGGGACATATAAATGTTATTTTCTCTTTATCCTTTGGAGCAATTAGGATATAAAGTTAGCCCAAAAGTCTATTTAATAAATAATAGTACATGTGCTCAACTAATATTCCAACATTTGGTATATGAAAGGAAAAGGGAAGTGGTCTTTCCTTATTGTATCATTCAATTTCCTATAATTGATATATGCTTTCCATCTAGTGACAGTTCTTATAGGAATAAAATCATTCTTCTCATTGGATGCCATTATCATTCCACCTTTCTTTGGTATAACTTATACAGGACTCACATAAGAATTATCATAAAGAGGGTAAATCACACTACCATCTATAAGTTATTTACCTCTACGTTTACCACTTCTTTCATATTAGGATTCAGCCTTCTTTAAGGTTGTACCATTTGTTTGAACTCCTCCTCCATCAAAATCTTGTGAGTGTAAAAGGAAGGTTTAATTCCTCTAATATCAATGATATTTCAAGTAATGAACCTTTTTCGCTCCTTGAGTACATTTAACATATTTTTAATCCACCTCTAGATTTGATGCAATAATTACTAGTAATTTTGACTGCTTCTCAAAAAATAAATATTACAAATGATCAAGGAGTGTCTTTAGTTCCAACTCTGGTGGTTCTTTAATAGAGGGTTTCAACCTTGTCTCTATATTTCTGTCTATTCCTTGAAACTCTTTCTTTTGTGTAAAAGGCTTATTAATGTCATTTTCACCCTCACCTTGAATTCTAGATAACTCTTGCATATCTTTAGAAACAATTTTTTGCATAATATCTAAATTCGTAGAGTCATTATTATCAATAAAATAATAGGAATCATTGTACTTAAGGGAATGCCTCATGAAATCAAATATTTTAAAGATTACATCTTCTTCTCCCACCCTAAGAATTGGTTTGTGATCACTAACATTAATAATGGCTCTAACGGAAGCTATGAAGGGTAGAATTAGTATCAAAGGTGCTTTTATATCTTTATATATATATCAATTATTATCAAATCCAATAGGAAGATGAACATATCAATTGAAATGAGTACATCCTCATCCCTTAGGATATTCAATAGATTTATTAGCCAATTGAATACTCGTCCTACTGGGTTTAGGTTCCCCTAATTTCAATTTCTTAAATAATTTGTAGGGCATCAAATTATTGTTATCCTTCAAATCAGTTAAAGCCCTTTCTATTGAAAATTTACCAATAAAATAAGGGATAGTAAAACTGCCTAGATCTTTAAGCTTCTCAGGTAACTTGTTTTAAAGGATCGCTAGGCATTCCTCACTTAGTCTTATAGTAGCTAACTCCTCTAACTTCCTCTTATTAGATAGTAACCATTTTAGGAATTTTACATACTTGGGCATTTGCATAAGAGCTTCATCAAAAGGTAAGTTAATATGAATTTATTTAAATAGTTTTAGGAATTTACCAAATTACTCATCCGTATAATCTTTCTTCAACTTTGTTGGATATGAGATGGTAGGCTAAAACTCTTTGAATTTTAGGGGATTCCTTATACTTTAAGCCTTTTCTTGACTCTTCTCATATCCTCGTCCTCACATTAGATTTTTTATCTTCTTGTAATTCCTTTTCACTCTTAAGTGTGACTACCTTCATATGTTCTTCAGGATTTGTGTTTGTGGTTTTAGGCAAACTCCCCTATAGTCTTTTAAATAATATTTTTCAGTTGATAATCTAAACCTCTAAGTTACATACAGAAGCCTCTAATCTCTAGTGTCTTATGTCTAGTTCTCGAACAAATTTAACCATCATCTCTTCTAAAATTGGCTTCTTTACTTAATGTGGTTGTTATTGAAATCCTGGTGGAGGGTTATACCTCACTTGACTTCGATTTCCCTAAAAGAAGTTGGGAATCATAAGTATTGCTATATTGATTGTTTTAGGGTATGGGAACATTCCCTAAATAATCAATAAACCCAGGTTGTAATGTTTAATAATTTTGACCTGAACGTTCAAACCTACACACCTCACTTTGCATAATTTGACCTTGTAGATTCCTCATCAATTTATCAAATTTTTAGCTGAATGCTTCCACTTAGTTCGCCAACTGAACCATAACGTGCAGTTCATATACCCCTACTAGCTTATTGATTTTGGCTCGAGAAGAGTATCATTAGTAGTTGTTCATTGCCATATCTTCAATAAGGTCATGTGCTACTTTTAGTGCCTTATTATTAAGACTATGCCTAGTTATTGCAACTATTGATTGCCTTATATTTTGATTTAGCCCATTATAAAATGTTTAAATTTGCTTCCAAAGTAGTAAACCATGATGTGGACATTTTCTTAACATATCCTTGGATCTCTTCATATATCATATAAATCTTCTTAATCATCCTGGGAGTAGGAGGAAATATCATTCCTTAACTTTGTAGTTTTCATTGGTAATTTTTTTTTCCCACTTGAACCCATGTAGTGAGTGATGATTTAGCATTAAGTTTAACTATTTCTTAGCCTTTCCCCTCAAAGAAAATGCGAATAACTATAGTTTTATCTCATCTGGCTCATTGATCTTGAAAGTGTCATAAATCTCCAAAAAATTTGAGATATGACTCAAATCTTCATCTAGAAGTCAATCAAATTGGATAGACTGCTGCACCATTTGAATGATACTCAACTTGATCCTAAAATTATTGGTATTCACAATCGGTCTGACAATGCTAGATTCATAAATTTCAAGTTCAATTTAGCATAATTGAACATAGTTCTTAGTTGGTTTGCCATGCTTCGTGATTCCTCATAATTAGTTTGACCTCCTAGTTCCTGTATCCAGCGATCTAGCTCAAACTCTCTCAGTTGTGTCTACAGAGATTTCTACGAGTTGTTCTTTTGATTTTTAGATCTTTGTCTACTAAGCTTGTTGGATTACTCTGATTCATAAATTAACCAACAAGTCATCATTTGTGAGAACAAAGAAAATTCAATACTTAATAAATAATAATCTAAAAACAAAATTAAAATAAAATAAAGGAAAAATGGATAGATTAATAAGAGCTAGGTTTTCCTAATATTAGTAATCCCAGCAATGATGTCAAAAACTTAATTAACTTATTCTATGCTTATAAAAATTTATCAACGTTATATTGTAACTGCACGACATAAGTGTAGCTAACACAGACTTGCATGGGTTTATCCAATGAGCATTGTAAGTACTAGTAATAACCTTTTTCCTATTATCTAACTATCAAATTAGATTGTGCATTTAATTAAAAATTAAAGTAACCAATTAAACCAAGATTGAAACAATAATAAACTCAGAAAAAGGAAAATACCAAGAAAATTTGATATTAAATAATAGTCCTAGGTAATGAATCCCCTTAAGAATTCCTTAAGGCTCCGTTTGGTTGGCGGGAAAGTAAAGTAAATTTAGAATCTGATTCTTTGGAAAATAAATCCGTGGAAAGTAATGATATTAACATGTTTGGATACTTACAAGAATTTTGATAGAAAAGTTGAGTGAATTCTTATTATAGTGTTTGGTATGCAACATTATTTCATGGAATGTAATCTAATTTTGACTTATGT
>JAOSBN010074648.1:0-12894 GCA_027563595.1 Erythroxylum suave | reverse complement strand
TTAATTCTTCAAATTTTCTCACTTTTTCTCTTTATTTCTTGCTTTTCAACTCTATTTCAATCAACTCATTCATTTTTGAGTATTTCTAATTTCCACAAAAAATTCGGGGTCCAACATTTTCCTTCTTCTACTTAGTTGGCTTTCTTCGTCCTCACCATCTTCTAATTGCTTGTGGAAAGTGTAGGAAAATGCGTACATCATGTACACGAGGTGCGGAAAACAAAAAATTTTGTTCCGGGACTTTCCTGAAGTCTAGGATCTATGTGCCTAAACAAGGAAATACCATTAAACCTAGCTGAAATTTTCCAATTCACATACATGTTCATAACATATATATATATAGGGATTCATGGCATTTTACACAAATCAATCATTCATATAATAACCATGTACCTTGTGTGCAGTCTCCTTCGTTCTTCAATCTTCTACTTGTCGGGTTGTTACAAACTACAACGACCATCTCTAACGGTATTCATGTAGATATCGAAGAAACTAACCAAATCAAACTCTTTGATCCAAAAATGGCTAGAACAAAGACAAAATTGCTAACTCTCTTCTTTTTCTTATGGAGAGCAAAACGTGAAGGAGAATGAAGAGGAAGAAGATGAGAAAGATGATGAACATTAGGGTGAAAATCGTGTAGATGGCTTACCAAACCATTTAAACAATTATCATCTTCCTCACTTTTTCTTGTCTTTTATCATTTAAAGACAATAAATGTATAACTTAAAGAAGCTTCTCTCATCCTCCACGCTGCACATCTCTTATATATATATATATATATGCTGAGGTGGTCCAATCACACTAAGGTCGGTCCTACCGAGTCTCAAGTGTGGAAAAATACCGAAGACTTGTTTCAGCAACATCGACGTTACAATCTCATCGGGATATATCTCGATCTCATAGAGATCCATTTGGTCATATTGCTCTCTATATAATGGATCTCTATCCACAAACATTTTACGAATCACTTTTATGCATATGATCCATTAGGTTCTCGATTATGTTGGCTACTTGGATTAACACTTAGTCCAAGCAAGTCATGAGCGGTGTCTAGCAATAAATCATAACCCTTAATTGACCGAAAAGTAAGTGGTTTGACGAATGAACCCATGCTCATCACAAACCATCTCATGAACCCTCTCATAGACAATTGTTGTGCAATTTGTCCTTTCACCATGCTATACCCTACTTGGTTATGAGTATGGGCAAAGTGTCAACTCTCACTAGACTGACTACGTCAAATCTAGCCTAAGTGATATCAGTTCTCGTCTTGGGACTCGTTACTCTATACGTCAATGAAGACATTCTTCATGACAGATGTACTCCAGCTAGAGATTTCTAAGTAATGACCCTGACAAGAGGTCATGCGTATCATCTTCTGCTATCACAGAAGTGGTGAATCCTCTATTGGCTACTCAGTTACCTTTGAATACCTCAAGTTGTACCCAATCACTATCCTATAAGAGACCTCTATAAGATAACAAGGAACGGAGTCAAAACATAGAATCAGTATCCAAGATATCCTTGAGTACCTCAAGTCTAAGGATACTTGCACCACTGCTATGATGAGATTATCAATAACATTAGAATAGGAAATCTATATGATGATCTCATGGTAAGTCATCCAATGTATTTACTACCTTTAGTAAGTATCTACATCTAAACTCTAAACGTCTCATGTTTACAGTTTTTGAGATTCACTGATTGATCAAATCAAGGAGTTTGACATGTGATAGTTTATCCAGATTAACGATGCCTAATCTCATTAATCTTATGACTAGGGATAATTTAGATACTGACATAATTGCACATGATAGGAATCTTAGTAGTATAATCACATTATAATTTCCTTCATGCTATGTCATATATCATAGACTTCATTAATTTGCTTATAGATCAATATCAATTCATAAATAATAAACACTAAATTAATGAAATATGCTTCTCTTTACCGTTGAAAATAAAGTTTGTACACAACTTTGTAAAAAATGCACTAAAGGTGATTACATTTAAGGCACTACTCTAACAAACCTCCCACTTGACCTAAAGTCAATTAACTTGGTATCTAATACCATAGTCGAGTACATGAGAATCAAAGATATTCTATGAAAATGGCTTCGTCAATAGATCAGTAATATTATACTTAGTAGGAATCCTCTCTATCTATACATCACCTCGACTAATGATCTCCCATATAAGATGATATTTGTGAAATACGTGCTTGGACTGTTGATGAGACCTTGGTTCCTTCACCTATGCAATAGCAACTGTATGGGCCTATCACCGCTAGGAACCACACCAAGTTCAGTTATGAACTTCTTGATCCAAATTGCATCCTTTACTACTTCTGAAGCCACGATGTACTCTGCCTCAGTTGTTGAACTAGTAGTCGTCTCTTATTTGGAACTCTTCCAACTGACTGCCCCACCGTTCAGTGTGAATATACAACTTGATTGGGATTTTGAATCATCCTTATTAAATTGAAAACAGGCATCTATACGCCCTCTCACTTCTATATTTCCATCTCCATATATCAAGAAAACATCCTTAGTCCTTCGCAAGTACTTGAGGATGTTCTTGACAGCCATCCAGTGACCCTCACCAGGATCCGATTGGTATCTGCTCGTAGCACTTAGAGTATATGATACATTGGGTCTTGTACATAGCATAGCGTACATAATAGATCCTACTGCAAATGCATATGAGATCATATTCACGTGCATCATCTCATCTTGTATATTAGGACACATAGATTTTAAGAGTGTTATCCCGTGAATCATGGAAAGATACCCTCTCTTGGATTGCTCCATACTAAATCTCTTTAGCATCTTGTCTATGTATGTTGCTTGTAAAAGATAAAGCAACCTTTTTTATCTATCTCTATAGATCTTTATCCTGAGGATATAAGTTGCTCCACCAAGATCTTTCATGGAAAATTATCTGGACAACCAAATCTTCACAGATTGTAGCATAGAGAAATCATTTCCTAGTAATAATATGTCATCTACATATAGCACAAGGAATATGATTGCACTCCCACTAACCTTCTTATACACACAGGGTTCATCTGGATTTTGTGAGAAACCAACTCTTTGATTATCTCATCAAAGCGGATATTCCAACTCTTAAATGCTTGTTTCAATCTATAGATGGATTTATGAAGCTTGCATACCTTTTCTCCATCCTAGGAGATGAAGCCCTCTAGTTGTGTCATATACACAACCTCGGCTAGATTTCCATTTAAGAAAGTTATCTTCACATCCATTTTCCAGATCTCATAATCATAATGAGTGGCAATGGCTAGGACTATCTTAATGGATTTAAGCATTGCTACTAGGCTGAAGGTCTTGTCGTAGTCTATTCTTTGTCTTTGACGGAAACCTTTGGCCACAAGCCTTGCTTTATAAGTAATCACATTACCATCCATGTCGATTTTCTTTTTGAAAACCCATTTACACCATATGGGTTTTATTCCTTCAGGTGTCTCAGCTAAAGTCCATACTTTGTTTTTATACATAGAATCCATTTATACTTTCATGGTGCTAAGCCATTTCTCAGACTCTGAACTCTTCAGAACCTCTTTATAAGCAGTAGGCTCATTATCTTCTATGAGCAATACGTCATTCTGTTCAATCACAAGAAATCCATATCTCTCGGGAATAGAGCATATCCTACGTGACCTACAAACTTCCTATGTTGAAGAAAGATGAACTATTAATTTATCTATATGAGTCATAGTCTTAGGTTCAGGCAGTTGATCCGTATCTATTCAAGCAACTTGAACTTCTTTAAGTTCAAATTTGCTCCCATTATTTTCTTTTAAAAGAAACTCTTTCTTTAAAAAGACAACATGCTTTGAAACAAACATTTTTTGTTCCTCAGCAAGGTAAAATTGATATCCCATTGTTTCTTTAGGATATCCTACGAACAAACACTTGTCAAACTTTACATCAAGCTTATCTCACTATATTTTCTTCACATAAGTCGGACAACCCCAAACGTTCAAATGAGAAAGATAGGGGTTTTTTTTAGTCCACATCTCATATGGAGTAACATCAAGTGTCTTTGATGGAACTCTGTTTAGCAAATAAATAGTTGTCTTAAGTGCATACCCCCAAAAGGATTTTGGTAAATTTGCAAAGCCTATCATTGACTGTACTATGTCTAACAAGGTTTGGTTTCTCCTTTTAGCCACACAATTGTGTTGTGGTGTATAAGGTGGAGTCCATTGAGATAAAATCCCATTATCTTTGTGATAATCTAAAAATTCTTGGTATAAGTTTTCCCCACATCGATTAGATCATAGTGTCTTGATACCTTTCCCAAGTTGGTTTTCTATTTCATTTCTGAATTGTTTGAACTTTTCAAATGCATTAGATTTTTATCTCATTAGATACAGATACCCATATCAAGAATAGTCATCAATAAAGGTAATGAAATAAAGAAAACCACTTCTGGCATACATGGACATCGAAACAGATACATCTGAATGTATTAGGTCTAATACTCCAATTGCTCGTTCACCCTTTCTCCTTAAGGGTAACTTAGTCATCTTGCCCAATAAACAAGATTCATATATGTCATATGATTCATAATTAAATGACCATAAACTACCACTTTTGTGGAGCTTAGCTATGCATCTCTCATTTATATGGCCAAGGCGACAATGCTATGAGTAAGTTGATTTTAAACTATCTTGTTTATATCTTTTTGTGTCATTGACATTCATAATTAGATGCGGCATATTTAATTGCATAATGTACTAGTACCATAAAGCATTCCATTCAAGCTAATAGATCAACCATTGTTGTTGAAATTCAAATGGAAACCAACTTTATTTAAACAAGAAACATATAATATGTTCTTTATTAAAATATGTAGAAAATAATAATCATCCATTTTAATTGCAAGCTAACTGGGGAGTGATAAAAAATAAGTGTCTATGGCTAATGTAGCAACTCTTGCTCCATTACCCATGCACAGGTCTAGTTCTCCCTCCATGAGATGTCTACTATCCTTGAGGCCCTACATGTCATTACATATGTGTGAGTCACAACTAGTGTCTAATACCCATATGTTATGATCATAAACAGTATTAACCTCAATGAAAAATATACCTGAAGGAGTTGGGGCATCTGATGCCTGCTTCTTCTTTAAGGACTCCAGATAGACTTTACAGTTTTGCTTTTAGTGGCCAGTCTTGCCACAATGGAAGCAAGTTCCTTTTGGCATAGTCTCTTTGAGTTTTTTTTTTTTTTTGCTGTACTTCCTTTTAGTTTCTTGGACTTTTTCTTCTTTAGGTTCTTTTTTCTTAAACCAGAAGAAGAAGAGTCCACCACTAGCACTAGCTTTCTATCCTTCTTGATAGCTTGCTCTGTTTTCTTGAGCAGATTGATCAACTCAGGGATTGTCATGGAGATTTGGTTCGTCTGATAGTTCAACACAAACTGTGAATAACTATCAAACAATCTAACTAGAATTAAGTCAATAGTTAATTCATAGTCTATAATAAAACCCAAGGTGGCCAACCTCTCAATATAACCATTCATCTTTAGTGCATAATACATTGCAGATGTCCCCAGAGTCATCTTAGTCATTAAGAGCAACCTCGAGGTCTCAAACCTTTTTGATAGGTGTGCATTAGGATATGTTTTTATAGGTAATTGACATGTGTTTTCATGCATAATTGTTGATTATTGTTTTAGTTTAGGACTCATTTTGTATGATTTCATTTAGTTTGATTTCCATTTTGTTCTTTTATGTTTGATGTTAATTTAGGGTAATAATTGACTATTTTTATGTATGAAGGAAGATGGAGCAACTAGGAGGTTGAACTAGAGATCAAAGAGGAGAAGAAAAGAGGAGTGCATCTATGACCACTTCCCATGATCTTGGGAATCATGCCAATTCCCACGGTCGTGGGAATTATAATCCGAGACCTTATGTAGGGCTTTATTAAACTTATTTTGGACTATAAAAACATAATTAAGCCTCCATATTCAAAGAGAGATGACACCCTTCTATAGAACCACCATCCTTAAGTGAAGAACACATGTTTGGAGCTTTAAGGAAGGATTGAAGTCAAGAACCATCATCAAGATTAGGGAAAATAGCTCATCAACACCAAAATTCTAGATTTTGGCAAAAAAGAGAAGGAGTCTTTATATTCAATTTTCTGTCACTTTGATCTCTTCTATCCTTTGTAAAATGGTTTATTTAAATGTTGATAATGTTATGAAGACCATGTTAGGCAGATGTTTTAGGGATTGCTTTTGAACTATTTTGTTAGAACTCTTATTTTATTAAATTGAATGAAGTTGTCTTTGATGATTATTGATTTTATTTATTATCTTGTAACAAATCGAGAGAGTGAGTAAGATGAAATTTATGCAGGATTGTACAATGAGAGTTGGCAACCTATAGACTTACAATCATCACAATAACTAAATACTTAGAAGAGATATCTCGGCTAGCCAATTGATCACCCACAGGATAGTTTAATAACTAGTTGAATCGATAAAGCCAATAGGTAGGTTGAGACATAATCCAATTGATTCTCATTAATTCGATTAGGGACAAGTAGTTACACCTTAAGAGAGGGTAATTATTACATTTAGAAAGCTAGGGTGAGACAAAATTCAATTAATAAAATAGAAGGGAGAAAAAAAGGGAAAAATTTAATCTCTAGTCTTTAGATTTTTGAATTCCAATTTTCTGCAATTTTAGTATTGTCTATTGCTTTGTATTAGTCTTTTAATTTTAAATTAATTTTCCAGAATATTTGCATTGAAAAATTTCAATTCTTAAACAAAGTTATGTCTAAATTAAGTGGTGTCTGGACGTTAATCCCTGTGGGATCGATATTCGCTCTTTTTAACTATAAGTCATGATCCATACACTTGTAGTTTTAGAGCGTAAAACTAGTAGATTGTGTTATACAGTTATACATAACTATCAGACAATCCAACCAGAACTAAGTCAATACTTAAGTCATGGTCCACAGAAAAACCCAAGGTGGCTAACCTCTCAATATAACCATTCATCTTTAGTTCATACTGCGCTGCAAATGTCCCCAGAGTCATCTTAGATGTAAAGAGCAACCTCAAGGTCTTGACCTTTCAAACTGAGCTTGCTCATCTAAAAGCTCTCTAAGATGAAACACTATGGTATTAACATTCATAAACTCATATTGCTTCTACAGCTCTGGTGACATAGAGGCTAGCATAATGAAGGTAGCTAAGTCACTATCTTCGAGATTCTTACGATATGCTTTCTGATCCTCGTCAGAAGCATCAGCAGTAGGGGGATCAGGAAATGAAACGTTTAGGACATAGCCTAGCTCCTCAAATCTGAGAACAATTCTCAGATTTGTCAACCAATGAAGAAAATTAGGTCAATTCAATCTATTAGATTCCATAAATGAGCAGACATCTTCAATCAACCTAAATATGAAGACAGAAAGAATGTTAGAATATAAATACATGAATGATTATAAGGAGTTGCACAACATGCATATAACTCCCACTAGTTTCAAAGAATCCATATCCCTCACTACGAATCAAGAAAAATTATAACAAAGTGTCCTAGTGGGTCAATATTCAACATTACTAAGAATGACCTTGGGTTTACACAACAAGCCACCTTAGGTCAATCGGTAGATATCGGTCATATTAATTGCATCATAGTTGCAATTATCATCTAGTGTTATTAACTCATAATGTATGCACACACATTGGGTTATCAACTCTTGATGCACGTACATTCGATGTACGCTACCTAATTACGCCTTTATCTATGTTTACCTTGAGTTTACTCAACAAATCAATGCTTCTAGTAAAAACTGACCCATTAATTAGAAAATCTTATTTCCATGGTTTGAATATATCCATATAGAACAGGCTTGAGTTTACCCAATAACCCTAACTCTAAAAGAATTCTGCTCCCCATAGTAATGGAAGGTGTTAGTTTTCATATTATGTGTGAGGGATTTCATATTCTGGTCTCATGTAAGTCGTAGGATTATAGTCACAATGACTATATGGGATAATTTAGGATGTTTAATCAATCACATTGAATCTATATCCATAACCATCCATCATCCCACCTAACCAACCCTAGCATGCATTCTTTAATGCAACCATCTCACAAGGTTTTCTTATATAGGTTGTGACGTATTATGCATCTAAAGATTTGACATTCGATTCAACTCTTAAACTGAATTACTTTCTAATGTTGGCATCGACTAATTTCTCAATTTGTATGTTTTCAATTAAGTGTAATACCCTCTACTTTGATGTACCAATTAAACACTTTAATTATATCATGCTTGTGATATCTAGTCATACTAGATATGAAATACTCAAAATAGATTAATACAATATTAATCTCTTAGATTTCCAAATAATTTGAGAACATCAAACTATCACCCTAGGTATCTCTAGGTAATCTCCACTTCATCAAGACTACTTCGGCATTTGTCACATAACTTGTGACGGTCAAAACAATCAAGACAACTGAATATACCAACAAGACACTAACATGACATATTTGACATCCAAAAATTTTTTGAAACCTAATTTCAAGCAAATCAATTTAGCATGCATACAACATCAAATTAACATATTTTTTTTCACATAAAAAATGATCTAAGGCATTGAAACCAAAAAGCACACAATCACTACTTCAAACAAACCAGGTCCAACAATTTTCTCAAAAATTTCCAGCTCTGTTTTTTGCTTGAAAAAATCATTGAAACAATTTCAATAAATGCTGATAAAATTAAAAGGATACAACATGTTCCATGAAGGTTTTTAGAATTTATTTCCAAGAAAAACTTAACCAACCTCAACAACCAAGCCAATCCAAAGTCTACGTTCCTCAACACAAACAATCACATGGAAAACATTTTTCCATATTTATAGACATTTATAACATCTTAGAAAGAGGGTAGTGAAAGAAAATCCCAAAAACAATTCTATAAAATTTATTCTTGAATTTGCAAGCATGCCTGTTCATGTAATGTGTATAAACACAGAACCAGAACAGTAGAGAATTAATTAGCAAAAACATATCAAATCACATTCATAAATTTTTTTCTTCTGCAGATATATTCAAAAACATCTCGTGAGCAAGTCTGGGCAAGAAAATTTCAAAAACAATATCTCTATACTGAGTTCGAATTCAACACAATCATAATGCACAACTGTCATAACCAATCGGCTGCATTACACATGTTATGGTTTCTACTTTATACAGGGCACAAGTAGCTCTGATACCACTGTAGGAAAATCCTGATGCGTGCATCATATACACACAGTGTGGAAAACAAAAAATTTTGTTCTGAGACTTTCTCAAAGTCTAGAATCTATATGCCTATACAAGGAAATACCATTAAACCTAGCTGAAAATTTCCAAGTCACATACATATTCATAACACACTTATATATAGGAATTCCTGGCATTTACACAAATCAATCATTCATTTAATAACCATGTACATTATGTGTAGTCTCCTTCGTTCTTCAATCTTCTACTTGTCGGGTTGTCACAATCCAAAACGACCAAAACAGACCGTCTCCAATGGTATTTATATAGAGGTCAGAGAAACTAACTGAAGGAAACTCTTTGATTTGGAAATGGCTAGAACAAAGGAAAGAGTGGTAGCTCTCTTCTTTGTTCTATGGAGAAAAAATTTGAAAGGGAATGAAGAGGAAGAAGAAAAGAAAGATGATGAATATTAGGGTGAGAATCGTGTGCATGGCTTACCAAACCATTTAAATGATTATCATCTTACTTGCTTTTTCTTTTATCATTTAAAGACAATAAACGTATAATTTTTAAAGAAGCTTCTCTCATCTTCCATGTTGCACATCTCTTTATATATATATATATATATGCTGAAGTGGTCCAATTGTACTAGGGTCGGTCTTATAGAATCTAGGGTCTGGAAAAACACCAGAGACCTGTTTCAGCAATATCGATGTTGCGATCTCATTGGGACATATTCCGATCTCATCAGGATCCATTTAGTTCTATTGCTCTCCATATAATGGATCTCTATCCAAAACCATTTTACGAATCCTCCGAGTCACTCTTATATATGTGACCCATTAGGTTCCCAATTATGTTGGCCACTTGGATTAACACTTATTCCAAGCAAGTTTTGAGTTGGGTCTAGCAACACATCATGACCCCTAATTGACCAAAAAGTAAGTGGTTTGATGAACAAACCCGTGCTCGTTACAAACCATCTCATGAACCATCCTATAGACAATTGCTGTGCAATTCGTCCTTTCACCATGCCATACCCCACTTGGTTATGAGTATGGGCAAATTGTCAACTCTCACTAGACTGACCACATCAAATCTAGCCCAAATGATATCAGTTCTCAATCTAAGACTCATTACTATATTTGTCAATGAAGATATTCTTCATGACACATGTAATCTGGCCAGAGATTTCTAAGTAATGAACCTGACAAGAGGTCGTGGGTATCATCTTCTACTATCACAAAAGTGGTGAATCCTCTATTGGCTACTCAATTACTTTCGAATACCTCAAGTTGTAACTAATCAACACCTTATAGGTGACCTCTACAAGGCAATTAGGAATGGTGTCAATGCATGGAATCAGTATCTAAGATATCCTTGAGTACATTAAGTCTAAGGATAATTACACCATTGCTATGTTGAGATTATCACTGACATTAGAATAGGACATCCATGTGATGATATCACGGTAGGTCATCTAATGTACTTACTACCTCTTTAGTAAGCATCTATATCTTAACTCTAAACACCTTATGTTTATAGTTTTTGAGATCCATTGATTGATCAAATCAAGGAGTTTGACATTTACTAGTCTATCTGGGTTAAGGATGTGTAGTCTGATTAATCTTATGACTAGGGATAATTTAGATACTGATATAATTGCACATGATAGGATTCTTAGTAGTACGATCACATTATAATTTAATTCCTTCATGCTATGTCATATATCATGGACTTCATTAATTTGCTTATAGATCAATATCAATTCATAAATAATGAACACCAAATTAATGAAATATGCTTTTTTTATTATTGAAAATAAAGTCTGTACATAACTTTGTACAAAACGCACTAAAGGTGATTACCTTTAGGGCACTTCTCTAACAAAAAGTCCCATAGGGAGCTCCAATCCTTGATTATGTTATTTTTTCCTCTTTTGGTTTCTCCTTTAACTTTCTGAATTTGACTTCTTTCCCTCGACCTGTTTCCTTTATTAGCTAAATGTCAAAACCCTTAATGCACACTTTGAACCACTTTATGGAGGATAACTACAAACTAATTCCATCTTCTAATGTCAAAAACATTTCTTACATCTTGCGAAAGAGAACAGTCCCCAAATGCCTCTACTATGGAAAGAAAAGATTGGTCAAAAGTTGTAGGAGATGAATCTTATAACCTTAGACTATCTTATTTCCCTCATTGATAAGGATCTAACATTGTTTGCCACCCTTGGAAGTTCTGAAACAAAGTGCAAATAGATGGAGAAACTCTCTAGTGTGGTACTTTGTTGACAAAAGACCTTCCTTCCCAATGGTGAAAACATGGACAGAAACTAAGTGGATAAACTATAATCTAGATAAGGTTCTCATAAACTTGCAAGACTTTTTCATTTTTACTTTCACCTCGAAACAAAGTAGTTAGTAAAATATTGGAGTTTGTTCTGTGGCATTGTTTAGCTAAAACATTCATCCTCTAAACCTGGAAGCCTAGTGTGGAGCTTAATAAGAGAAATAGTAGACATGTCTTAGTGAGGGCAATCTTTCATCACATACTTTGGAGTAATATAGCACAACTGACTATATTACTTTGCAATTTTAATTAAAAAACCTATCTATCTTGAAAAGAACTTAACATATATATGAAGAATAAATATGCAAGGGTCAATGTAGAAGTTGATATTAATAAACTTTTACTTGAAGTGCGAAAGCTCCAAAGACTAGATGATATAGGAAGCATGTCTACTACTTATCAATGGAAGCTTAAAAAAAATGAAATTGAATGGAGACTTATTGGCAGAATCCTTAAAGAGAGTGAGCCACAAGCTATTAAGGAAAATCAAGGAAAGGAAAGTGAAAGAAGCACCTATGAAGACTATACTATACACTTTGATAAAGCTAGTCCTGTAGCTGATCATAAACTCCCTAAACACCCTATGTAAAAAGACTTATTAAGAGGAGAAAGAAATGGGGCAAGATATAAGGGACCAAGAAGAACATGAATGACTTGTAGGAATTAGTGGCATTGCTGACAAAGGATCATGTAAGGAGAATGCATATAATGGGGAAAAAAGGCCAATCCACTCCATTACTTAGAAATTCTAAAAGAAAGAAATCCAAAAGGAGTCTAGCTCCTATCAAACCCCCTAATTTCAATTGTTTCTTGAAATGTAAAGGGATTGAACAATTCCAATAAATAGATAGAAGTAAATGATTATATATATTCAATAAATCCACACATATATGGATTTTTAAGATAGAAATTAAGGAGGACAAACAAAAAGCTATGGTTTATAGAGAAAGATTATAAACTATACAATAATCATCAAGAGCGTTACAATGGAAGAATTCTAGTTACAGTTAATCCAACTCATATAGAGGTTTTGGATGGGTATCCAAGATATGAGAGATGCATGACTAAGCTACAAAAGTGTGGTAGTTTAGGGTTGTTGGATCCCGATTTTTAAGTGGAATTTAGAAATATTAAATGAACTTGAATGAGTGTGTTAGTATATATATTGTGTTAAAGATGTATTTATACTTAAAATAAATTGATGAGAAATAAGTGATCGGTTTTGATGACTTTGAAATTGTTAGTAGACTTATATGGTTTATGGGACTCAAA